>VWZO01002975.1:1022557-1037875 GCA_013396975.1 Bucco capensis | reverse complement strand
TGCCGGCTCTCCGCCGAGCATCCCGCAGCACGCCCGGAGCGGAGAGACGGAGCGCCTTCCCCCACTACCCCGCGCACACACACACCTTGCGCACCCTGAGCCGCCGCCGCTGCTGCAAGNCCAGGCACCGCCGCCGTGCACGGACGTGTGCACACACCCACACGCGCACAGGCATGCACATCCCTGGCATGGGCACGCAGATGAACTGCTGCCATGCACACAGGTGTGCACATGCCCACAGCTGCATGGGCAGGCACAGCACAGGCATGGTGCTGTGTAAGTGTGCACCATTCACACAGACACAGGCATGGGTGTGGGAGAGCTCATGCACCATTGCTGTGAGCATATGCATGTACCAGAAACACAAGTATGGACTGGCACATGCACAGGCATGGCTGAGCACAGCACCATGGCCATGCACATGTGCACCATCCACATGGGCACAGGCAGGCACATGCATTGGCATGGGTGAGCACATGAATGGCTGCCTTGCCTGTGTGTGTGAACACAGACACACAAGCACAAGCATGCATATCCCAGGCATGGGAAAGCACATGCCTCATGTCTGTGCACATATGTGTGTGTGAGCATGAGTGAGTGTGCACCAACTCCACAGGCAAAGGCATGCACATGGATGGCATGGGAGGGCATGCACATCATGGCCATGCACATATGCATGCCCATGCATGCATCAGCATGCACAGCTTGGGCATGAACAAGCAAATACATTGCTGCCATGCACATACATGTGCCCACAGCCATGCAGGCACGTGTGCACATGCCTGCATATGCAAAGGCATGTACAGCCCAGACACAGGCAAGAACATGCACCACCTCCATGCAACTCTATGTGCATATAACCATTGGCATGCACAGGCATGGGTGAGCACACACACACTGATGCTTCCACACACTTGTACACATACACACACACAAACTATTGCTCACAGCCTAGAAACCAACCATGTCCTGGGTACCTTGCCAGCGGCTTTGGCCAGCAGGTCAAGGAGGGGAGGTGGTCTGCCCCTCTACCCCACTCTGATGAGACTTCACCTTAAGTGCTGGGTCCAGCTCTGGAGTCCTCAGCACAGGTGGGACATGGACCTGTTGGAGTGGGTCCAGAGGAGGCCACAGAAATGGTCCAAGGGCTGGAAGCCTTCTGGCTAGGAAGCAAGGCTGAGAGTTGGGCTTGTTCAGCCTGGCGAAGAAAAGGCTCTGGGGAGATCATTATTGCAGTTTTTAATGTATAAAGAAAGACACGGAGAGACTTTTTACCAGGGCCCATAGCTATAGGACAAGGAGCAAAGATTTTAAACTGAAAGAGGGTACATTTAGGTTGGACGTAAAGAGGATATCCTTATGATGATGGTGGTGACTCACTGGAACAAGTTGCCCAGACAAGCTGGCTCTCACTGAAGTATCACTACTCCCCATGCCCTCATCCTTCTCAAGCTCGTGGTCCCCCAGAACTAGGGCTGAGGGATAGAGGGAGATGAACCAGGGTTCTGTAAAATAGAGAGACTGTAGTGATAGTGATACAGTGGGACCAAAGGCTACCCTAGGATATTAGAGTCCTGCCAGCTTCTCTGTGAGACCCAAGAGCCCTGCATGCTATGATGAGCCTACTGGCCTGCAGCTTCCCTAGGGTCCTACATAGGGATCCCAGGACACCACACACCCCCCTTCATAGCCACATTCAGTGCAGGCACTGAATGCCCTCATACCCAGCAGCCTGCCCATGCCCCTGTGTCCTCGGTCTGCAGTCCTGCCTGGCAGCAATGGAAGCTACATGGAATGGTCACAAACGGGCCCTGAGCACAGACATGTGCATGCATGTGTCCCTCTCCCTATGGGCTTGCAGTTATCCATACACTTGGGCTTGCATATGTGGCCCTGCCCACACAGACACACATACACTCACATATTCACCCATGTGCACTTACCTGCCTGTGCATTTGCTCACCTGCTTGTGCACACATACTTGGACTTGTTCACCCAGGTATGTGTTCACCTGCACATACAATCACTCACCACTGGTGCTTGTGCTCCCCAGCATGGGGCTGTGCTACTCCATGTGCTCACAAGTACAGATGTACTTACTGGTGTGTGCATGGGGTCACCTGTGTGCATTAAGGTGCGTGTGCCTGTATTCCCCCATACGGTCACATGCTTACACTCAGCCCCACATGTGCGTGCATGTGTTTACCTTGGTGTGTGCTCACATGCATTCACATACACCTCTGTGCACATGTGCTCACCTGCATGTGCATGGGCTCACACACAAGCATTCTCCCATGTTTCTGTGCCAACGTGTGTGCGTGACATGCTTCAACACGTTGCATGCACCCACCAGTATGCACCTGTGCCCACATACATATGTGCATTCACAGACACCTGCACCCACTCACACCTATGTATGGTCACAGACACCTGCACCCACCCATGGCTGTGTGCTGAAACACCTGCACTCCTGCACCTGCATGTGTGTGCATATGCACACACAACCCTGTATGCACTCACAGATACACATCCACCCCTACGCATGCTCACTCACCCCTGCACACCTGTTCTTACACACACTGCACACACTCATCCCCACACCTGCTCTTACACACACACTGCACACGCTCATCCCCCACCTGCTCTTACACACACACTGCACACACTCATCCCCACACCTGCTCTTACACACACACTGCACACGCTCATCCCCCACCTGCTCTTACACACACACTGCACATGCTCATCCCCCCACCTGCTCTTACACACACACACTGCACACACTCATCCCCCACCTGCTCTTACACACACACTGCACATGCTCATCCCCCCACCTGCTCTTACACACACACTGCACACGCTCATCTCCCCCGACTCTTACACACTCCCCCGCACCCACGCGTGCATGCGCGCGCCCCCCCATGCTGGTGTGCTCACCCGCGCTCTGGCGCCACCCAGTGGCTGTCGCTGGCCTTGCTCCTCAACACCCGCCCGGCCCCGGCTCGAAGGGGGCACATGGCTCGGGGTGGGGGCTGCCCGGCTGGCAGGCAGAGGCCCTGCGAAAGGGCAACAAGGGAGCAGTGGCCGTGCCCAGCCGCACCGCTCTGCCGTTCTAGGGGAAAACAGGGTACCCCGGAGCCAGCTCAGCAGCAGCAGCGTTGTGCCAAGCCCCTCGGCGCTGCCACCCCTACTCCCCCTAGCCCACCCCCTCCCTAGTGCCACCGCGAAAGTTCCGGCAGCGATACCGTGGCTGCGAGTGCCAGGGGCAAAGCCTCAACCGTCATCCAAGTGCTGTAGCCCCCCATATACCCTGGGAAGGGGTCCAGCCACGGACTCCAGATGTGACTCAGTCTGGTAGTGTTCGGTGCAGAGACCCCCACCTGCCCACGAATGTACCCCAGATGCCTGCAGTGCCACAGGGGCACCTTGGTCCCAAGAGCTTGCCAGGGCTAGGCTCACCCTAGCTAGAGCATCCCCATCATGGCAGGCACCCCCAGCCCCAGTGCCACCAACTGGGATCGCAGAGACAAAGCACAACACAGCTTGGACAGTTGTGCAGCTGCTGCTGCTCATTTAGATACAGAGGCACATCGGCATACGGCAAGGCACAGGCACGAGCACGGGCACAACAGGGTCCCTCAGCACGGTGACCCACTGAACGCTGCCAGAACACTGAGCAGCATGGCCCCCAGCTCCAAGCAGGTGCATCTTTGGTCCTAGAGTGTCCCTTGGCAGGCACAGGCAGTGGCTGGGATGGGGCAGAGACAAAGCACCCCCACTCCTGCTAGGCACTGTCCCACGGTAAGGACAGGAAGGTGTGGGATGTAGTGTTCAACAGGCTGGGAGTGTGGGGGCCATGCGGTGAGCTGCTGTGGTGCTAAGCAGGCAGGCATGGGCACTGCTGCAACCTGGTGCTGAGCTGCCCAGCTGCGGCCACCCCTGAAGGGGCCGAGGCCCATTCCACCTCCCCAAAATGCTTCTCCTCACTGCCACAAGCTGTTGCTGCTGGTTGTGTGAAACCCCTGTGCAAAATGAGCATCAAGGCACCTGCCCCATGGGGACAGATGTACAGCAGTGGGGCAAGGCTGTGACCCAGGTTGAGGTCTAAGTGCTACTTGGGGCTGCTGCAGCACAGAGGAGGAGGTCAGATACCTTGTTTCACCCTTAGTGAGGTTTTTCCTCTATTAATCCCTCTCAGTGCCACTGTAGAAGCTGGAGGCAAGGGCTGGATGAAGCTGTGCGTCCCCGTGCCCACAGCACTAGTGGTAGTGTGTACCCACAACCCCCACTCTGCTGCTCCCAGCACTCCATCCCCTGGCAGGGCACCATCCCATGGGCACCCACTGCAGTATCCCCTGGGAGAGGGGTGTACAGCACCCAGTAGCACCCACTTAGGCCCTCATGGAGCCTCGGGCTGGCAGGGAGTGGGTTAAGGACCTGCTGGCCAGTGCCATTGTTTTGGACACAATGGAGAGGAAGAGGATGCCGGAGGCTGAAATTCCTCCAGCTCCCATTAGAGGAATGGACAAGAGCTGGATAAACAGATGTGATGGAGGGCAAGAACTGTTTAACCCTTCCAGGAATCCCCCATCCGTGGGGATGCCTAAGGGCAGCAGGGGGGTGGGTGTTTAAGGCACATCGTGCAGCACCGGCTGTGGGACAGGCATTAGTGTCCAGGAAAAGGTGGAGGAACCCCCACAGACACAGAGGGTGGGGGTGGGGTGTGGCAGGATCAGTCCATCTGGTCCCTCTGCACCACAGGGTGCAGGGGGGGGGTCCACAGAGCCAGAGCAGCTCTGTGGCACAATGCCCCATGCCAGTGCTTGGACTGGCACCCCCTCCTCTGCTTGGTAAACTGGAAAAATAAATAAAAGGCAGGGGCTGGACAGACAGACAGACACAGGGAGAGCCCCCGAGGGGCTGCATCCACTTTGGCAACAAGCAGGGGCCACGGGCAGGGTCCAGGAGAGGCTGGGCAGTGGGTTAGCAACCCTTAGGAGCCTGGTCGAGGCTCTCACGCAGGCACCGGAGCTGCTCCTGGCCCAGCTTGATCTTCTCCTCCAGCTCCCGCTGCTCAGTGATGAGGGCTGACTTCATCTTGACAAAGTGCTGGTAGTCCTGGAGGTGCTCAGCAGGGAGGTACCGTGCCACCATGGCACCCACTGCCTCCTCCCGCCGTCCCACATGCTCCTTCAGCTCCTTGGCATCCTCCAGCTGTGCCACCAGCAGCCGCTGCTTCTCTCGCAAGGCCACCTGTGTTCAAGATGGGCAGCATTGGTGGGAGGTCATGCACCCTGATGCCCCACAGGTGCCCCTCTGCCCCATGCCCACCTTGTCCTCAGCAGGGGTGTGTGGCCCCAGGCTGCTCAGGGCGGTCTCCACACGAGCCAGACGCCCCGAGAGGGAGAGCAGGAGGTTGACCACCTTGTCCAGGTCACCCACAAAGAGACGGTATTTGTCGAACTCCCCCGGGGTGCAAAGGGCTTGCAGACGGGCAGCCACGTCCTCACCCAGCGCCCCGTTGGCACTGATGTCCTCCTGCAGCCCCCGCTGTGCCTCCTGCAGCACTGCTAGCTTGCGACTCAGGCTCTCAATCAGCTGCAGCTGCCAGAGGGAGGGGAGCAGGGGCAAACCCCTGTTGAGACTGTGGGACTGGCACACAGGTGTAAGGGCGCCATGCTGCACTGGGTCCCACAGACTGCAAGCATCTGGTGATGCCCCTGGTTCCCATGAGCAACTGGCAATGCCCCAGTCCCTGTAAGCATCTGGCAATATCTCAGACCCCCTCAGCATTCAGCAATGTCCCCAGTTCCCATGAGCATGCAGTGATTGCCCCAGTCCCTGCAAGCACCCAGAGATGCTCTGATCCCTGTGAGCATCCAGGAATGTCCCAGTCCCTGCAAACACCAAGCAATGCCCCTGGTCCCTGCAAGCATCTGGTGACACTCTCAGGTCCTGCAAACACCGGAAAATGCCCCTGGACTTTGTAGGTATCTGTCAATGTCCCAGCCCCTTTGAGCATCCAGCAATGCCCCTGATCCCTGCAAGCACCCTGCGATGTCCCTGATTCCCGTGAGCATCCAGCAATGCCCCTAGTTTCTGTGAGCACCCAATGATGCCCCAGTCCCCATGAGAATCCAGCAATGCTCCCAGCCCCCGTGAGCACCTGGTGATGGCAGTGGGGAACCCTGAGGGCCTCATCCCCAGCAGTGCTTGCTTTACCTTCTTTTCTACCAGCTCACGGTCTACCTCCTCCTCATCCTCCGAGCTCCCTTCCACGACTTCTGGCAGCTCCTTCACCTTACCGAGTGACTCAGTTTTGCCCACTGCTGCATTGTAATACACTGGGTAGGAGGTGAAGCTGGCAGTGGTGCTTGTGCGGGGCGGTGAGATGGGCTCAAAGCCCTGCCTGTGGGGACAGGGGCTCAGTGCTGGGGGTAGCAGGGTGCAGCCTGGCCTCAGCACAGTGCCCAGTGCTGCAACAGTCCTACCTGTCCTGTGCCAGGGCCTCCAGGCGCCAGTCCTGCTGCAAATGCTCCAGCCAGGCCCGCCGCTCCCCTGCAACCAGCAGCTCACCCATCACCTTGGTGGTGGGGTCAAGGGGGGCCAAGGGGTCCGGAATACCAGCCAGGGAGTGGTCCCTGCCCATCACATCCCACAGCACCTCCTCTGAGTCCACACGACGTGGCTGGTGTCGGCCTCCCTGGTAGCTCACTCCCTCCATGGTGCCAGGGTTGGGCTTGGGTGCTTCTGGGATGGTGGGGCCAGGGCCAGCACACAGGGACAGGGAGCACTCACCCACCCCACGGGGACCAGCCCAACTCCGCTCCTGGTTCCGGAAAAGCCTTTGGGGCTGCTCCTCCAACTCCCAGGGGTGCTTTGCCTTCAGGCGCTCTTCCTCAGTCTCTGTCACCCTGCTGACACCCGCCCAAGAGCACTCATGTCAGCTCTCCTACTTGCCCATGCGGGAGAGAGAGAGGTCCATGCCCACCCCAGGGAAAGAGGTCAGAGACACTCCCCATCCTGAGAAAACCCCACAGCCTGCCCCAAGGGGTGGATTAGAATGCTTCGATGCAGGGTTCAAAGGGCCACATGACCCCAGAAGCCACCCCATGCCCAGGCTGTGCCTGTAGCCCCATTCCCAACCCCATGCCACAGCAGTACTTGCCTGCAAACCTCAGTGCTGCCAGCAATGGGCTCGGGTGTCCTGCAGAGTGATCCAGGAGTCTCGGGTCGGGACCAGGCACCTTGTGGGGCGGGGGGGCGAGTAGTGTGTCCCCGGGGCCAGCCCCCCTGCTCTCCAGGGAGGCTCTGCGATCGCTCACGCACAGCCTCAGCAATGCTGCGGGTTGGCACTGGGGCAGCAGTGAAGGTAGAGGCACGCCTAGAACCATCCGACAGGTGCTGTGACGTCCGGCGCTGCCTGTACTTCTCCCAGTTGGGGGGAGGTGGTCGGGGAGGTGGAGGGCCCTTCTTTTTAGGGATTCCAGGAGGGTCCAGTTTGGCATGAAGAAGATCCCTTCGGTCACGGCCCCGGGGGCTGGCAGGTTCCACGTTGAGGTGGCTCTCAGAGAAGGCTCTGCCCCTCAGTGGGCGGTGTAAGGGGTCTGGGGGGCTCTCAGGGGAGCGGGCCAGGCGGTTACCATCCCATGAGACATCATGTGTTGATGTGGCCCGGTAGCAGGGTGGCCACTCTGGCTCGGTGCTCTCAAAGCAAGGGCGGAATGGGCCAAGCCTTGAGAAGCCCAGTTGGTAGTGGGAGAGTTCACTGGGGAGAAAAGGGGGCAGATGGTCATCCCCCAGCAACTTGCACCCACCCGTCTCAGTTTCCCCAGCTGGAGTCACCCAGCCACACTGGTGGGAGGAGTCTAGGTTCTCCTGGTGGCCCCCCGCACTGGGCACTGTGCCCTGGAGATGCTCCCAGATCCCTGGGAATGGGTAAGGGGAGCCCTCCCTTGCCATGGGCACCTCCTTGTGCTCCCAGGCCTTGCTTGTCCAAGCTGGCATGTGCCTCCACATTGCAGGGCACAGCGCAGCTATGGTGTTAAGGGAGGTGCATTGTACATCACCAATCAAAATCAAAGCAATCCCTTCTTCTCACTGGTAGAGGTCCCTGCCAAATGGCATGCACATCCCAGGACCCCAGCATCCAGTGTTGGCTCACCTGATGGACTGGCTGGCTTTTCTGGCCATTGCTGTTGGTTCCCACTCATCCACAGGAAATTCCTGGGTAGGGAAGGAGAGGGAGTGAGAAAGTGGGGTCACCATCCCCTCCCCAGCACCCCTCAACCCATCCTTCTCCAGTGACATTAGGCACACAGTGGGTCTGCAGGGCATCCTATGGGCACAGTACCCCCCACCAAACCCAGTCATGCACTGCGGGTGTGGGGTGGTGCCAGTGCTGCTCCCAGACACAGTCCCAGGGGTCTCACTCACCGAGGCGAAAGCTCTCCGGGAGGGCCAGGCATCACTCTCCTCCCTTCCGCTGCGGGGGTTCGGGCAGCAGCAGTCAGGACAACGTGCCCAGGGCTGGGGGTGGCAGCGGCAGGTGTGGCCACGGGGCAGCGGTGGGGGGCACAGATCCCCCCCACAGTAGCGGCAGGACTCAGGGTGTGAGGGAACCCCGTAGGGGTAGGAGAAACCCCGCAGGTACTCCAGTTCGCCTGGCCTCCCCAATGGCTTGTAGCAGGGGGGCTGCTCCCGGCAGCACTCAGTGTAGGGGCTGGCAGAGCTGGCACGGCTGGGTGATGGGGGACCGTAGGACTGGTCCATGGAGAGGCGGCGTGGGTCCCGGTGCTCAGGCCTAGGGGGCTGGAAGGCACTGGGATCACCTGCCGGGGGCTTGCTGTGCCGAGGAGGTGCTGGACGGCTGCTCTCCTCGAAAAAGCGGCGGCGGTCGGCGAAGGGCAGCAGAACAGCCTCGGCCTCGTTGCTGCCCTGCGGTGGGGAGCTGTGGGCTGCCGGACCCCGGCTGTAGCCCTCCAGCTCCGAGGCACTGGGCGGGCGTTGTGGCTGCAGCTTGCGCTCTGGGGACCAGCGCCAGTGGCCCCGGCCTGTTGGCACTGCACGTTCAGGGGACGTGGGCCCTTTGGTAACCGGCAGCGGGTCAGGGCCGGAGATGCCCTGGTCTGTTGGGCAGCCAGCGGTCCTGCCATCCTCACCCTGCATGGTGCTGAGACACTCAGCTGGGACACAGGGACCCTCTGCCGGCGTGCTGCCCTCGGGGGGCTCCTCAGCCTCCTCCACTGGCTCCTCACCCGCCAGTGGGATGCCAGGACCACGGCTCTTCTGCAGTTGGGCTTTGCGTCGCTGGATCTCATTGCGCAGGCTGGTGGCAAAGCGGTCACTGCGGCGGCGCATCTGAGCAGAGCGGTGGGGAGGGCCCGCAGCCCGACGGCTGCCCACCCGGGCCTCCTCTGCCACTGGAGCCACAGTGCCCCGTGCTGGGCTGGCCCCCAGTGCGTCCTGCCCGCAGGCTCGCTGCGGCTCAGGGCAGCAGTGGCAGGGTGGCAGGCAGCAGCATGGCTCTGGGCAGAGTGGGGTGTCCTGGGAAGCCTCCATAGCCCCTGACCGGCTGTCCTCAGGGTGCAGTGGGGAGAGTGTCCAGCGGTGCCCTTCAGCGGCTGGTGAGGCTCTCCCGCTGCCAGTGTCCACCTGGAGCGAGCGGAGCTGAGAGGCCAGCAGCTGCTCAGGAGCACTGTGCCGGTGTGGTGCATGGCCCTTGAGGGGGGTCAGCAACAAGGTGTCCCCTGCTGCCACAGCATCTGGTACCTGGTCCATGCTGCCATCCAGGTGCAGCTGGTTGCCAGGCTTCGTCCTCTCCCCCAGGAGTGGCTCAGCCAGGCTCCGATCCTGATGGGAGCTCAGCATGTAATACTGGTCAGCGGAGAGATGGTCATTCGTAGGGTATGGTGCTGGTGTCCTCCCACCCACTGCCTCTGCCTCCCTGTCCCGCTGGCAGAGGGAGGTGTCAGAGATCCACCGGCCTTTGGTGTGGAGCATGTCTGCTGACACCCAGTGCCTGTCTCCTCTGCCACCTGGGGCTGCCCGCAGGCTGTCTCTCCTGACAGGGGGCTGAGGGGGCACAGGCGCCCGCCAGGCCTCAGGATGCCGGCTGGTGGGCAGCTCAGCCCCCGTGGTCAGGTAGCGCCCGTCGGGGGGCTTGCAGGAGCCTTGGAGGCTGGAGTCGATGGAGGCAGCCTCCTCAGGGCGGAGGGAGAGAGCGCAGTCAGAGGTGATGGAGCTGGCAGAGAAGGAGCTGTAGGCCGAGTCCCGCTTGCTGTGGTACATGCCCTGGTCAACGGGTGAGGGGTCCCCTTCATAGTAGGCCTGGCCAGGCTGGTCCAGGCTCTCCATGCTCCCGATGGAGCTGCTCCGGTCAGTGCTGCAGTGCCGGGACAGCGGGTTCCACTGCAGGGACAGCTCGCTGCCGCCCGGCCCCATGCCAGTGTTAGGGGTGCCTGCCACCCCCCACTCAGCTCCCCACCAGCACCTCCGATGGGCACAAGATCCCAAAGAGCCAATACCCCACCACCACATATGGCCCCCCAGAATAGGGGGGACATGCCAACATAGCCCCAATCTGCCCTTCAGCCCCACGTTTGGGGGCAGCACAGAGGCTGCTCTGGCACTGGGAGGGGGAGCGGGCATGGGGACACAGGGTGTGCGTGGCTGCAGCCACGCAGGCCCTGACTGCTCTGGCAGGAGGGGCACAGAGACTCAGCAGCTCCTGGCCGGCTCCAATGGAGCCACCGCCCCTTCCTGCCGGGAGTCGGGAGTAAACAGGCAGGGGAAAGGGCAGCGCAGAGGCAAGACATGGGGAGATGCCTGGCAGCAGTGTGGGGCAAGCAAGTGACCATCCACCCCACACTCCCTTGCTCCAACCCAAGCAGATGCCCTGTCCACCCCTTTTCCCTTGCGTGGTCCCATGGGTGCTCCCAGGGGTGGGTTGGGGGTCTCACCTGACATCACACCCTGAGGGCCAGGAGAGGCTGAAGGCATCAGCGGGACAGTGCATGGCAGGGGCGTCGGGGCGGCCTTCGGCGAGCTTGGCCACGTGCCAGGAATGGGGCCGGAGGACGGGCACGCTCCTCCTGCCAAGAGCAACAGCAGGAGAGGACAAGAATGGGGAGGAAGCCAGGCCGAGGAACCGGGGCTGAAGTCACTTCCTTCAGGGCTTCCTGTCCCCCTCAGGCCAGCGCCTGCCCAAAGGGGATGGTGGTGAGGAGGGTCCAGCCCTGCCAGCACCCAGCACTAAGCAGGGGGATCCCATGGTTCCCCCTTGCTGCTGGGGCTCCCCTGCCTGTAGCGTCACTACTGCCAGCATCAACAGGAGACTGAGGATGTGGCCCCAGTGCAGACCAAGCAATGCTCCAGCAGGGTGAGAGTAGGCCCCTGCCAGGACTGAACCGGTTCTGCGGGCATGCCAAGGGACCCTGAGGCCACATCTATGTTCCCACTGTAAGCCTGAACTTCCTCCCTTGTTCCTTGGTCTCTCAGTGTCTGCAGCAAGCACCAGACACATCACGTCCCCAAAGGGGTCCTGTGCCATGTCCTGTCCCACTCCCTACTGAAGACAGCTAGGGGGGGTCTCCAGTCTCACCCCAGAGCACGCAGATAGTGATGTCCAGTGCCGCCACACAGATACCACAAAAGGTGGCAGATGCTACCCCTTGTGCTCCCCTCCAAGTGCCTGGTGCTGCCCTAGCATCTGCTGGGAGGGCAGAAAGGATGGCAGGGACAGGTTGTGTCAGCACAGGCCTCCCTCCCGATCCAGAGCCCCCAAACTCACCATGGATGATGCTGAGCCCCAGTACAGTCCCGTGCCACCCCCTGTCCTGGGGACAGTACCCTGCGCTGTGCCAGCTCCTAGGTACCACTGGAGCTGGAGCCTGGTCAGGATGCAGCCAGGGAGTGGATGCGGGTCAGGGAGGGGGACAAGACTGCAGGGCCTGGCCCTGCCTCTCCTTCCTTCCCCAGGCAGGCAGCAGGCAGGCAGGAAGGGAGGAAGGGAGAGGAGCGGCCACGCTCCAGGATACCGCCCAGCAAGGGGGTGGCGGGCCTGCTGCGCTGTCTTGGCTCTGCTGGTAGCACACAGGACTGGGGAACAGCCCCAACATGGGGTGCTGGAAGCTCTGGTGAGGCTGCCACCTATCCCATCCCAGCAAGGGGCACCTCCAGGCTTGAGACAGGGGCCAGTGCCAGGCTCCCACCAGTCCCCCAGGCAGGTGATGCTGCCCCAGCCTTGCTGCCATGGTCCCTCGTGCTCCCCCCGCTACCCGCAGCGCTGCCAACCTGCGGACGATCATCTTCAGGGTGCGGTAAGAACCCTTGATGAGGATCAGGGCCTCCTGGCGGGACCCGTACAGCGGTGTCCCACTGATGTTCACCAGCTCATCACCTGGCTGCAGCCGTCGGGACAGTGCGGCTTTGCCCCCATCCTCCACCTGGGTGACAGAGAGGGGCGTCAGGGGAGACACAATTCCCCAGGACACTCTGAGTGCTGCTGGGTGACAGGGAAGAAAGAAGCTTCAGAGAGGAGGTGTCTGCGCCACAGGCACTGTGGAGGGATCTGCGGCACTGGGCTCCCCCTCGCCTTAGTCACATGAGTTTCTGAGCAAGTAAAGGGCATCAGGGAGGGGGGAAGAAGAAAAATGTCCCATTCCAGCAGATTCCCCCGCAGGCGCGGGCAGCACAAGGGCCCTTTGTCCAGCACAGATGCCAGCCCCTCACCATTGCTCCCAGCCCCACGTCAGCCCTGCCTGGGCACCGACAGATAATTTTGACGCCCAAATGACACTATCATGCCATGTGTGCCCAGGGCAACAGCAGGGAAAGCGGTGAGCTGCACCTGGCCCTGGCATGCACCTACCACATCCTGGCACCCATGGCTAAAATGAGCCTCGTATCCAGTACCAATGTGGCTTGGAGGACACAGATGCACAGTGTTCTCAGCACAGAGGAGCCCCAGTCTGTACCCCCTGCCCCAGAGGGAGGTACAGAGCAGGCAGTCCTGGGATGAGCAGTGCCCACCCAGAGCAGGCAGAGCATCTGGTGCTGGCACTGATTTCTGCCTCATTGAGGGTCTCCATGCCCAGCTCCTCACAAGACAGAGGGACATCCATGGCTCCCCAGCAGGCTAGCCACCACACACATGCCCCCGGGGCACCCCTTCCCAATCCCTGTTGCTGGGCAGAGCTCAGGGAACATCCAGCTGTCTGTGGGCAACATGGCATCTGGGAAGCCAGGGATGGGCAGCCAGGCCTCCTGCCCAGCCTGGCACTGCACCATGGCTCTGCCTGGTATGGCTGTGCCCAGTGTCCCACAGCTCTCCCACTTCTTCAAGGACCTGGCGATTGCAATCCCATGCCCAAGCTGGGCACAGCCCAATGCACCTGCCTGTATGGGCAGGCTGCCCTCACACCGGTTGGTCATGGGGCTGCCTTCCTCACATAGGGCCCCAGCTGCCTGCAAAGGCTCCCAGTCCCACCATACTCTCACGGAAGCACCCAGGTTTAACCCCTGCCATGCTGCTGCTCACCACTGGGCTGCTCCACCAGAGCAGGCAGGAAGGGCAGACTGCACCTTCATCACAGTCCTCTGCCCAGCCACATGCCCACTGCAGCCTGCCTGCAATGGCCATGGGACTGAGTCAGCAGTGACAGCTGTATCCCTCTGGTGCAGAACATCACCAGAACATCTGGGCCACCACATCCACCAGGACAGACATGGCTCAGCCCTGGCATTGCTCACCAAGAGCTAAATGTGGCACAAACAGCCCCTTGTTCTGCCTTCAACGCCAGTGAACTCAACACTGGCAGCTGAACCCTGTCGCACGCTGCCCAGCCTGGCCAGGCCAGTCTCAGGCACCTCCCTGATGCTACCTCTGGTGTTCACTCTGGGCCCTAATGGTGGGCACCAGCTGCCTCACAGGAATATTTACCTGCCCCAAGAGAAATTTGTCTTAGACGGAGTCACAGCCACAGCAGTACCTGAGCTATGCCCACCCCGCCCCATGCAGACTTCCCTTTACTCCCAACGTGTCCAGGGGTCCTGTGCCACAGGGTGCTCAGCAGTCCCACGGAGGGCTCAGAGCTCATGCCAGCCTCCTCCTCCCCTCTTCCCCCTGGGACTCTGCCACAAGAAGGGATCCCATCTGGGGTAGGCTCAGAGGCCAAATTGTCTCATCGAGCACGGGGATCCCCCTCCTCTTTCCGGCCGGGGCCCAGGGCCCCCCGCCCCACAGGCGGGGGCTGCCTCCTCCCCGCACGCACACTTCACGGCCGCGGCGGCGGAGCGGTGTCCCGCGGGACCCTCCCCTGAACGCACGGAACGCTGGAACAAGACCCCTTTGTCTACAGAGCACACGCGGCGGCGGCCCGGTCGGGGAGCGGGGGGACGGCACCCCCGGCCCACACGGACGCCCTCCTCCCCGTTCCCAGGAACATCCCCTGGGCCCCTCCATCCTCTCCTCCAGCTGCCGGTGCACCCACCGGAACCCACCACCCCGCAGCGAGTTGAGGAGCGGCTCCCCTGGGCCCGGAGCCCGGCTCCCGCTCGCCGGCAGTGCCACCCCGGGGCGCAGGGCAGGGACCGGAGCCACTTTTCCAGCTCCCCCAGCCAGACCACGCTGCCCGCGTCCCGGCGCAGGGCGTGGAGGCCCCGGAGGGCAGCCAGCTCGGCTCGGGCAGGGACGCAGCCTGGGGCCGCGGCACAGCCCGGCCCGCCAGCACTCCGGCCCCGGCGGGACGGTGACACCGGGCGGGCAGGCAGCCAAGCCTACCCATGACAGGGGCTCGGGCGGGCTCCACAGAGGCAGCCGCGAGTGCTGGTCGGCTCCTAACGGGGTTTCCTGGGAGGTCAATGCCCCGGCGGGGGCCACGGGAATCGGTGACCCCCTCGCGCGGCAGGACATGGGGCTGCTCTCTCCGCGGTCCCGGCTGTGGGAGGGACCCGGGCGCCGGGCCCGACTCCGGTGTCCCCACACACACCGTGGCGCCCAAGGTCCCCACTGAGCCCGGTCCGGGGGTGCCCAGAGCTGGGCACACGAACTGGGTTTGTCCTCCCCCGCTTCCCGCGGGACTCGACGGGAAGGACGGGCGAGACGGGGGAGGGCGCGGGGGCCGCCCCCGCCGCCAGCCCAACGGATGTGCCGGTGGAATTTCTTCCTGCCGCCGGGCCTGAGCTGTCCCTCCGCCCCTTCGGCCCCCGCTCCCACGCTAACCCGCGGCTGGGGGTGGCGGGTCTCAGGCGGTTGTGGGGGGCGCGGGTGACCGGCACGGCTCCGCCACGCCGCGACACGCGACCCCACGGCCGGGG
>VWZO01002975.1:890199-1022496 GCA_013396975.1 Bucco capensis | reverse complement strand
TCGGTTTGGCTCGGCTAGGCACGGCATAGCATGGCACGGCTCAGCTCGGCACGGCATGGCATGGCACAGCTCTACACAGTTCAGCACAGTCACAGCAGAGCTCGGCTCAACACGACTCAAGTTCAGCTCAGCACACAATGGCACAGTACAGCACAGCACTACTTTTGCTCAGCTTGGCTTGGCATGGCACAGATTGGCCCAGGGACCTGCACTGAGATGCTTGGCTCAGCTTGGCATGGCCCAGCTACCGTGGTTTGACTCAGTCTGGCTCAGCCCACCACAGCATGACATGGAGGGCTGGAACAATTCAGTCTGGCACAGCACAGCACAACTTGGCTCAGCTCAGCATGGGATGGCAGGGGGGCCAGCATGGCTCAGCGTAGCACAGTTCGGTGAAGCCCAGTGGGTTGACATATTCTGTCTTGGCTCAGCTCAGCATGGCATGGCCAGGGGCCTAACTTAGTTTGACTCCACTTGGCCTGGCCCTGTTTTGTTCAGTGCAGTTCATCTTGGGCTGACATGGACAAGCAGGGCTGGCACAGTTCGGCCAGGCACAGCATGGCCTGGCCTGGCTTTGCTTGGCCTGGTGCAGTTCAGCACAGCACAACTTGGTTTGGCCCAGCACAGTATGGTGCTGCCATGGACAAGCACCATTAAGGCCAGCTTGGCACAGCTCTGCCCTGCATGACAGTTTGGCAGCGCTCACGTGGGTGCAAGGGGTGCCAGCTCGGGTGGCAGTGGGGTGACACAGCACCAGCTGCAGCTCCCCGGGCAGAAGGCTCCCCAGCGCCCTGAGCCTGCTGCCCATGGGCAAGCGTGCACTGCCGGCCCCCGCCCTGTCCTGCTGAGCACCCAGAGTTGAGTATGGCAGCATGGCCATGTTTCACCTCTGCCTTCCCACGCCAAAACCCTGTGAGGAGCTGCCATGCTCCCTTTGGGAGAACTGAGGCAGGGGAAGCAGGAGGTGGGCGGCAGCTGGGGGTTGTGGGAGTGGGTCGGTGCTCCTTCCCGGGGAAGCCCGGCAGACCCGCTCCTCCCCTTCCCGCCCGGGGCCCTGGCTCTTACTCATCTCCTTCCCAGACAGCTCAGCTGGCCTGGAAAGCTCTGCCCTGTCAGCACAGCCCGCGGCCTGGCTGCCTGCAGCCTGGGTGGGCACAGTGCCGCAGCCCGGGGGGTGGGCTTGCTGTGCCGGGCTGGCAGCTGCACCCAGGGTTCCTCAAGGGAAGGGTCCCACGAGTTTCCCTTGGTAGCCCCTGTCCACCACCTGCTTTGAACTCTACACAGCCCTGCCTGGCTGCAGGCAGCCCAGGACATATGCCCTGTCCTTGTGCCAGGGGGTCCTAGGGCACGGAAATGGGGCATTCCCCAGGCCTTTTGTGGCATTGGAGCCCAGCAGCAATGCACAGCCCCCCTCGCGTGGCCTCGACATGTGCACCTCTGGCCTGACTCTTCTGCTCTCCCCAATGGCCTTGCCACCCTCCTTGCCATGTGCCCCACTAACGGCTGGCACCTCCCTCCCCTGGATTTTTCCCAGCCTCCACCAGGCTCGGCTGCCTCTTGTGCCCTTTACCAAATGAGTAACCAGGGCTGCCCAGTCAGGCGTGAGGGCTTTGCACCCTGGCTCATCACATGGCCCCACACCCCATTAAGCATCATATCCCCACCCTGCTCCGGCACCCCCAGCATGGCCTCTCAGCCTTTACTGCTGTGCCTGGCTGGCACTGGGAAAGCTAGGAAGCACCCAGGGCAAGGCAGGCACCGACAACCCCCCCAGCTCCCCTCATGAGCCTATACCTGCACCAGTGGTTCCCAACCAGAGTGTCCACCCTCCTAGCCCCCTCCATCCCAGCTGGAGAGCAGCAGCATCCTATGGGACTGGGCATCATGCCAGGTATGCTGCCAGGGGCATGGGCCACCACTGCTTGCACCTCTCTCTGTGCAGTGCAGTCATGGAGCCTGCCTTGTACAAGCACAAGGGAGCCACAGGGCAGCACTTGGGCTGGTGTACAATGTCCCCTGTGAGGGCAATGCCTCAAATGACCTATGCCACAAACAGGGTGAGCATCATCCTCACGACCCCTTGGCTTTGGGCAGGTGCTGGAAGAAAGACCTCAGAGCTGGGACAGCCAAGCCCAGTGAAGCTGCCAGAATAGCAATGCAAAGAGGGATGTAGTTGTACGGTAATGCATGATGATATTCACAGCGTCTATACCATTAGCTGACCCAGCTGTGCTGAGCATTACTGGGATCTGGGTCACTTTGCCTACCCATGCCTCAATGCCTCAGGTCCTTAGGCTTGGTGCCCATCTCAGCTGGGGAAGGTGAGGCATTGGGCAGCCTGGCTGTGCCACGGGGCTGGTCTGGAAGCAGAGTCCCAGGCTCTATGTATGCTCTGGGAATTGTGTACCAGCTTGCAGCAAGGGCTTAGGTGACAAGCTCGCTGCCAGAGGGCAAGGAAGGGGGAGCTGGAGAGGCTCTCACAACAGCAGAGCACCCTGCCAGGCTCCAGAACCCCTTCCCCAAAACTCAACAGCTCCTGGCCCTTTAAACCCTGATTGGAGCCATGCCTTTAAAATGAGCCCCAGAGGGTGGTCCATCTCACTCTGCAGGAGGAGGCTGGCCAGGAGCAGGTGGGCTGAGCAAGCTGGTCCTTCACACTCACTCTTGACCCCACTCCTTCAACCTGGTACTTTTGCAGCCCCTGTAGCCAGGCTCCTGGCTGGCTGGCTGGCTTTGCTCCTGGTCTGGGTTTTAGGGAGCTTGCACCCCTTTTGGCATACAGAGTCTCCTCTTTCCCTTCTGTTCCTCTGTGAAGCTCAGGCAGCTGGCATGGTTGTCCAGGCTTGATAGTAGCTGGCAGCAACCTGAAATCCCCTTTTGCTGTTGCCTGTGACCAGTTCTGCCTCTCTAGTGGAGAGAAGCATGGCTGCAGGCTCACCCTAATCCTGCTGCTGGCCAGCCCCACCTTGCCCTGCTCACTCACTCACCACACACCTGTCATGGCTTTGCTCCGTCCCTTCACCAGCCTCCTCCTCCTCCTTGCTGTGCCCCTTTCCTGGGCTGCAGACCAGTACCTGCTGCCCCTCGGCTCCCTGCCTGTCGGCCCCCCCCTGCCCCTCCTGCAGGCCCTGCAAATGCGGGCACCAGGCAGCCAGGGCTGGCAAGCAGGGCCAGCAAGCGAGCAGCCCCTGCGCTACATGCTGAACCTGTACCGGCGTGCTGCTGACCACGAAGGCCGACCCCGGCACGGCCGCAGCCTGGGCACCAACACTGTCCGCCTGGTCCAGGGCAGTTCCCATGGTGGCCCCCCCTGGGCAGGTAAGGAGCAGGTGGGCAGCAAGGGTGGTGTGGGTGCTTAGTAGAGCTGGTGGGGTGGATTTGAGCTCTGGGAGGGTCTCTGCCTGCCTCTTTCTCTGTGTTTACAGTGTCCTAGCTGGGGCTGGCATGTCCTGTGCCCTGTAGGGTTGTCCTTGGCAGAGTGCCCAGGCTCTGCCTGCCCCAGGGGTGAGATGGGAAAAGGCATTGCTGCCCCCACATGCCCTTCTCCCCTTCCATCCTGCCTGATGCTGTGCCAGGCCAGTGGTGTTGGTGCAGAGACTGGGAATTGTCCCAGCCACACTCTGTTCTTTGCCCTGCTGGCAAGCTGCAGCACATGGGTGCTGCTTGCTGAGGCTCCTGCCTTGTGCTGGGGCACCTGGCTGTCACAGGCTTTGAAAGTGGTGATGCCACAGGCTCCACTGTGTCATGCAGGGCTGCAGCAGCACCCTAGGAGAAGGTTGTGTTGGTGCAGTGCCTGCTGTACAGTACTAGGGGGGCACTGACTACTGCTCCCTTCCAGGTCGCTGGTATGTGCAGCCTCTCACCTACCACCTTGAGGGTCAGTCCAAGGCCGAGCATCTCCTCCGAGCCACCGTGGTCTACCTGCCTAGCCTGCCACTGGCTCACGGTCGCCTCCTCTGTACCCTGGAGTTGGCAGCAACTGACGAGGCACCTGGAGCGCTGCTCAGCCCTGCCATCCGCCCCCGCCATGGCTGGGCTGAAGCAGATATCACCCCTCACCTGGTGCTGGGGAATGACAGTACAGGGAGCCTGGTGCTGCGGCATGTCTGTGTGCATGCTGGCCGGGTGGGAGGTCGCAATGCGCCAGAGGCACCCAGCCACCCCTTCCTCCTCCTCTACCTCAATGACACCCAGACTGGGCTGGCACCTCTGGCAGCAGAGCCCCCTCGGCACCGGCGTGACACGGGGACACTGGCCCATGACCTGCCTGGCTACCTACGGGAGCAGAGAGGGGAGAAAAGCGACTGCTCCCTACGCCCCTTTCCTGTCAGCTTTGCCCAGCTGGGCTGGGACCACTGGATCATCGCTCCCCACCGCTACAACCCGCGCTACTGCAAGGGCGTCTGTCCCCGCCTGCTTCGCTACGACTACCATGCGCCCAACCACGCTGTGGTGCAGAGCTTTGTCCATCAGCTGGTGGATGCCAATGTGCCTCGGCCCTCCTGCGTCCCCTACCGTTACAGCCCTATCAGCGTCCTTATGATCGAGCGTGACGGCAGCATCCTCTACAAGGAGTATGAGAACATGATCGCAGAGTCCTGCACCTGCCGGTAACCCTCGCTGCCCTGGCACATTGCCCCAGGCTCTACCTGTCCCTGCTGGATCTGGACTTCAGGGTTTGTCTTGCTCTGCGTGGGGTGGGTTTGTCCTCTCTCCCTGTCTGGCACTGCTCTGCAGGAAGGTTTTACAGTGGCAGTTTTATGTAAATTGTAGGTTTTTAAAGGCAGGAGCCTGTGCTGGGGCGATTGCCCCCTAAGCATCTGTCCTTCCTGCAGCCCCACAGCCGCTGTCTGTTTTTGGAGGGGCAAGGAGGATTGGCCTGATTGCTTTCAGAGAGGAGCTGAGTGCCTGGACTGGAGCACAAAGCTTTTAGGAGGTGGCTGGGGCTCTCTTGGTAGAGCAAGGGCAGGGAGGGTGAGCGATCAAGGTGTTCTTGTGCTTGGCACCAAGCTGATGCTGTCGGTATCTGGCACAACCCTACCTGTGGGATTCCTTCCCAGCTCACATGCACCCCATTCTGTCTAGTCCTAGCTGTGGTGGCATTTCACTGGGCTGGGAAATGAGCTGGGGGAGGAGAAAACCCCTCTCCTCCCCTGCAGTTCTGCTTTGGGGAGATGTGAAAACTGGAGGGACCCAAGCTGCCAGCCCTGCTCCCAGTGCCAGGGGTGAGGCAGCTGCCTGTACTGTGTTCTGCCTGTTGCTTCCTCTGTCTTTCACTTCCTTGGCTTGCCCTCTAGCAGGGCTTGGGTCCCACCCTATCCTAGGGGTTGGATCCCTGTCATAGTGTCCCTCTGCCTTCTTGCACCTTTGTTGTCCCATGGGGCTCAGGCTCTGCTAGGCTTTTGGCCTGTCCCCATTCCCAGAGGGGTTGGTGCTACTCCCAGCACACCTGCTGCTTGGCTTTCCTGTATTTATTGCTGACTATGTAAACAAATAAATGGATGGATTTTGCTAAAGACCATCTTGGCTTGTTCTTACTCTGTGCCTGGGGGAGCAGCAGGTGCCCCTGGGACAGGGTGCTGTAGACTGTGTCACTGTGTAACTACCCTTGTGCTTGTACTTGGATGAGGTGCGTGCTGCTCCCTGCTATGTGTGAGGGGTAAATCCCAGCTGGTTCAAGCAGGAGCTGGGAGAAGAGGTTTTCCTAAAGCATAGACTTGCCCTGAGGCAGGGGGAGGACTAGACGTGGCTGCAGGCAACTGTCTCAGTGAGGCTGGGGACAAGAGACCTCCTACATTCCTCTCTACAGGACAGCTTCTGGGGGACCACGGTGGGCCAATGAGTTGTCTCCCTGGGCTGTCCTTCACTGTGGCTAAGGCATTTAGCTACCATAGTTATTTTGGGAAGGTGTCTGCAGGCAAACCTGCCTGTTCCTGGGCACCATGCCCTGTGTTTACAAAGCTGGGGCAAAGTTCCCCTTTGAGCAGTGAGGCATTGGTAGCATCTGTAATCCTTGCTCACAGTGCTTGGTGGCACTGCCAGCTTGCATACTGCCACTCTCTCTACCATCCTTAGCTCATGGCTCTTGCCAGGGTCTCATTGCTAGCCTGGCCTTCAGTCCCATCTGTTATTGTTGGTCTGAGCTCCATGGAGAATGTTTCAGCACTTACTCCATCCTGTAGGTGTTTGGTGTGGGGCAGTGTGCTGCTGGGTCCCTATCCCTCCCCTACCTGCAAGCCTCTAAGTTTCTCCACCATTCTGACAGAGCAAGGAGCAGCAGAACCTCAGGCTCCTCTACTGTCTCTTGTCCCTGGTTGGCCACATCTCCATTTAGGAGGATGTGGCAAGGGAGAATGTCTTCTGCTTTTTTGGAAGCTTCTGGACCTGACCCCAGGGAGAAGATTTTTTTCCCTTGTCAATCATTAAGCATGTGGTGTTGACTCATCCAGGGAAGTGATGATGAAAGGCATGGTAGCCAGGCATATTTCCAGCTTTGGGCACCACTGGATGCCAGTGTTTGGTGCTGCCCCTGGCAGGGACTCACACCCTAGCCTGCTGCAGGCACCCTTTGTAGCTGCTGGGTGCCTGGAGATGGATGGGCACTGGGGTTTGTGTGGCTCAGCCCTGTGTTCTCATACATGCTATGCTGCTGCGCTCTTGCACCTGCTGGGCTGGAACCTTTCCTGGAATACTCCCAGGCACTGAGGGGCAGCCCCAGCAGCATGACCACCTCTGCTGGTGGGGCAGGCCTTGCCACAGGGATGGAGGAGCAGCAGTTCAGGGAAGAGCTGCTGTCCTCAGCTGACCCTGGCACTGTGCCTGTGTCAGCTAGGGCTGCCAGGGCAGAGCCAGGAGGAGAGTGAAGTGCTTGTGGCCAGGTGTACCTTGGGGTGGCTCTTCCTGCTGATCCCAGAGCTGTTCAAATCCTTCAGGTCCAGCCTGGCACCCTGTAGGTGCTAGCCCTGTGGGGAGCACCATGAGCCCCAGCTCTGGGGACATGGCCCCTCTTTGCACACTGTTAGGGGTCTTGTCTGTGGGACTGCTGCCTGCCCTGGTGGCTCTACTGGCCCCCTGCTCTCTCCCAGTGATCTCTGCCTCATCTCACCCCACTTCCAGCCCCTTCTCCTGCTCTCCCAAACCCCACACCGGGTTTTTGCTCTGTCTCTGCCAGGTCCCAATTCACTACCCCTCCTGCTGCCCATCCCAAGCAGGCACTGCCACCTTGTGCACCCTATTCTCTGAAGTGACACTGGGCAGGGAGGGGATAACCTGCTCCAAGTTCCCTAGCTCTGTTGGGGCAAATCTGGGCTGGGCACGGAATTGAGGCAGAGGGTGTGGAGCACAACTGCCCCTCAGGCACTCTGCTGGGGTCTGTATAGCTGAAGGCAGTGATGTCCAGGTACTGGGTGCCCTGTGGATGCCCTGCAGAGGTGCTGGCAGCTCCCAGCTGGGGTTGGGGTGAGGTGACAAGGGGCTGTCCCGCCGCCCGGGGCCACTCAAATATTTGTGCAGGGCCGTGACCCAGGAGGAGCCCAGTGGAGGCACCAGACAGCTGGAGTCGGTGGCACCATGGCAGCCTCACCTCATGTTGTGCCGGGCATAGGCAGAGTTGACAGGGCCAGTGGGAGCCCCCCTACCTCCCCAGGTACTGTCACTGGCCTGGCGCTGCTCCTCTCCCTCCTTTTGCTTCTCCCCAGCTCTCTCCAGGTGGGTCCGGGCACGAGTGGGGGGTGCCGGGGGATGGGGGCATGGCACACCCCTCACTAAACTTTATGCCACTCTGGGTGCTGCAGGAGCCCCAGGGGGTGGGGAGATGTGTGGCCCCCAGGCTGCCCCGCATGACACCCTTCTGGAGGATGGTGGGTAGCAGACCTCTGGGTGCCCACTGCCGGCACAGTCTTGAGTGCGTCACCAGAGCCTGCAGGTGAGACAGACTCCTGTCCAGCACCCACATCACCCTCTGCCCAGCCTAACCTGAATCCCTGGGACCCCTCCATGTATCTCCATCCCCAGAACGTCTCCAGCCCTACAACTTCCCATGTACTCCAGTGTCCACAACCGTGGTGCCCCACAATTACTCCAACCCCACCAGCTTCCTTAGCTTTATCAGTTCTCCACCCTGGGACCCCCACCCCTATGCCACTGCCTGCTGCCCTCAGCCCAGGTACTTTCCATACACCCTAGTTCTGCTGTACCCCAGTCCCAATGTCCCCTAGCCTCGGTGCCCCCAGCCTAGGCACCCCTTGTGACCAAGCTCCAGCAAAGTCCAGCTTTGCCCCCCACCCAGGGTGCCCCCAGCCCGGGCATGCCCCCTCCAGGGTCTCTGGCACAGCACTTATGGCTGCTCTCCCCCACAGGGCTGGGCGCTGTGCTCCTCCACAGTATGAGTGCTAACAGCCACAGGCAGCCCCAGGAAAGCCTATCCTGCCCTGGGATCACCGGAGACTGGGATGTAATGTGTGCCTGCCGCCAGGACAGGATCACAGGGCTGGGCTGCGGAAGGACTGTGCCCACAAGCATTCCGTGGGACTACTGCTCCCAATCATCCTTGCAGACAATAAATCCTCTGCCCCCTGCCTGAGTCTGGCTGCTTCCTGTCCCTACCTGCCTCTCCAAAGACAGACCTCCTGTGTCCAGGGTGGCAATCTACAGGCTCCTGCCTCTTGCATGATGGGTGCTGAGACCATCACAGCCCCTGCTGTGTGTCCCTGGGGTGAGGGGTGCTGGGGTCCTCAGGAGCTCACCACACCTGCATGCTGCTGATGTGCCTCTGTGTGTGTATGTGTGTGTGTATAGGATTATGTATGTGTGTGGGAAGTGCATGGGAAGTATATGTGCTCTGTACACATGGAAGTGCAAGAGTATATATGTACAAGAGTGTATATGCATACATGTGCACATGGGCGTGTGTATGTGTGCACACATGGGTCTGCCCATGCATACTTGGCTGAGCAGGTAGGTGTGTGCGTGTGCATGTCTGTGTCTCACTGTGTGTATATTCACAGCTACACATACTTCCATGTCTCTAGTCACATGCATGTCTGTGTATGTGTCCATACACCCACACTGGCACACATGTTCGTGTGTCCATCCATACATAGACACTGGCACAGACGTCTACATGTCTGTCTGTACAATTCCACACTGGTGTATGCGTCCATGTGTCTGTCCATGGGTTCACACCCGTACGTGTGTCCGTCCGTGGGTGCACACCGCTACTCGTGTCCGTCTGCCCGCAGCGCTGTGCGGCCTCCGTCCGGCAGGGGACGCTGCCCGCCGGCAACTACTCCGGGGCCGCCATGGCGGCGGGTCCTGGCCGCTTGGTACTGATTCTCCCGGGCCAGAACTGTCTACTCCAGCCAGAAGCGCAAAACAGCGCTCAAGAGGAGGCCGCTACATATGATATAATTTCAGAGAAGCGGTGGTTGGGGCAACGCTGCAGACGGAAGCGAACGGGCGGCGCTGCAGGAACAACGGGAGCACTGCTAGGACCCGGAGCGGGGCGGGGCGGGGCGGGGCAGGGCAGGGCAGGGCAGTTCCCCAGTCCCCGCCCTGCCCGCGGTGCCGGTGTCCGCTGTGCTCGCCTGGTCCTGCTGCCGCCATGCGCAGCCGGAGCAACTCGGGAGTGCGACTGGACGGCTACGCGCGCCTGGTGCAGCAGACTATCCTCCGGCACCAGGTGCGGGGCATGGCCGGGGAATGGGGACCGGAATTCACTTCGCGGCGCGCCCCGGGGCACACCACCGGCCCTGGGTAGCCGCCGCCGGACCCCGCGGGCCAGGTCAGACTTAGTTAAGTGGGAAAGGGGGCCGCGGCCCCTCGGTGTGTCTCCTCCGCAGGACGCAGTGACGGGCCTGCTCCCCGCCAGCGCCGACCACCGGGATGCCTGGGTCCGAGACAATGTCTACAGCATCTTGGCCGTCTGGGGGCTGGGTCTGGCCTACCGCAAGAATGCCGACCTCGACGAGGATAAGGCTAAGGCGTACGAGCTGGAGCAGGTAGGAGGGAGCCGGCGAAAGGAAGGGCCCGCGGTGGCCACCCCAGGCTGGCCGGTGGTACACGGGAGCGAGACATTAGCTCCCGGCTGGTTTGCTTTTGGCATGTTCCAGCTCTGGGGCTGAAAGGCCACGGGAAGCTGTGCGGTGGGGACGTGGCCAGCAGGGACAGGGCTGTCCCCAGGCGTGGGGGGCAATAGGAAGGGATGTCAGAGCCTGCTTTTTCCAGAGCATGCTGGAGTCCAGCTGGAGAGTCCAGCCTTCTGGCTCTGGGGTCATCTGGGGATGCAGCCCTTCTCCCAAGGGCTGGGCAGCTGTGTCCTGCAGCAGTGCTCTCCCTCACCCTGCACAGCAGCTCAGCCCTGCTGGCAGGTCAAGAAATTTTGCTTCCCTGTGCTATCACTTAGGGCGCAGAAGCCATGGAAATGTGAGCAGGGGCTCTAATTACAGGCACTGGAGCCCTGCAAAGGTCAGTAGCCAGCTGATCCTGAGTCAGGGCTTCTCCTGGCTGCATGAGGATTAATACGGCTGTTTTCCTTGTTCCTGCAGAGTGTGGTGAAACTGATGCGGGGGCTGCTCCAGTGCATGATGAGACAGGTAGGGACTGAGGGGCAGCTCAGAGAGTTAAGTGGTCTCCTCAAAGCCTAGTTCTCCCACAAAGACTTGGTTTCAGTTTTGTCAGCTCTGCCCAGCCTTCCCTGATGAGTAGAGGGAAGGCCCTTTTCTAGCAAGTCTTGAAATAAGCACTAATTGGCATTTGTCCCCGGTGTGATGGAATTCGCAGTGCTGCGGGCTGGTGGCCAGTGGAGCCTTTGCCAGCTGCTCCCTGTCCTGTGGCATGGTTTGTGCTAGGACTCTGCAGCTCTTCTTCTGAGGCTTTTCCTTTCCACATGGTCCAGCTGTGGCTGTAGACCCTCCATGGCTGCAGCCCTGTGCTAGGATAGCACATGAGCCTGCAGTCACTGCCTTGATGTGTGGAAGGACTCAGCCTAGGGCTGCAGAATTTCTGCCTGGTCAGGCATGGCTCCACATGCTGGGCTGATGGCACAGGGCAGTCCTTGGCTCTGGGGCTGCCAGACATTCCTGGAGACAGGGTTTGGTAAACAGCTGCATCTCCCTGCCCTTCTCAAGGTGGACAAGGTGGAGGCATTCAAGTACAGTCAGAGCACAAGAGACTGCCTGCATGCCAAGTACAACACCCACACCTGTGCCACCGTGGTGGGGGATGATGAGTGGGGTCACCTTCAGATGGATGCCACCTCCCTCTACCTGCTCATGCTGGCACAAATGACAGCCTCAGGTGACACTATTAGGGGATGCTATTGCAGCTTTGAGCATGCTGATCTCTAGGGCTCTCCATGCTCTCAGTTTGGGTGCAACTTCCTGGATGCCATGCTGCTGCAATGGCCTCCCCAACCTCACTGCTTTCTTATGCTTACAGCACCTGAGGTGGACTTGGGTCCCTCTGTGCCCATCTGTTTAAGAACTCCTGCTTGACTGAAGCCTTAGAGCTGCTGTAGAGGGTGGGAGTTGGGGTGGGAGCCAGCCAGGATGTGATTCCCATGCGGCAGGCATGTAGTGAGGAGGAGAAAGGGTCTAGCCTGGATTACTGCCCCTTCTTAGGGATGCCTGTGGGCCTCGAGCAATGAATGTGAATTCCTCCCCTTACCTCAGGCCTCCACATAATTCACAGCCTGGATGAAGTCAACTTTATCCAGAACCTTGTGTTCTACATTGAAGCGGCCTACAAAACTGCGGTGGGTAGCCCATGCTGGGGAAGGGAAGCGTGCCTTGGGGGTGCACGTGGTGGGCTGGTGTCTGGGGCCAGCTGTGGGTCCCTCCTGAGCCATGGCAGACTCCCATGGCACCTCCTGGGAGCTACACTGATGGGTGGGATCCAAAAGCTTTCTGGGTGTGCTGTGAACCACTGCCTGCTCCAACATGCTGCTGCCTCCGTGCAGGACTTCGGGATATGGGAGCGTGGGGACAAGACGAACCAGGGCATCACTGAGTTGAATGCTAGCTCCGTTGGCATGGCCAAGGTGAGCCAGGGAGAGGTGCTGGGTGTGCTGCCTTTTTACAGGAAGGCTATGCGTATTGGGTGGTAGTCTTCCTCCTAGGAACACCTTCTTCCTGTGTGCTGGGATAACACTGTGCCCCTCTTGCCTGTGTTTAGGCTGAACTGGGAGTGAGAAAGTAATTGGGATATGCAGCAGTGTCCTGCTGCTGTCTGGCTACCTGTGGCTTTGTAGATGCAGTTGCATTCTGACTAGGGGTGCTCTGCAGCCACAGCAGGGTTTAAATTTGGTCAGTGCATTACACAGAGGGGTTGGCATAGGGTGAGAGTTCTCACAGATGAGCAGTGTGGTGGAGGACTTGCTGTTTCGGGTCTCTCCCTGCCTGCAGGCTGCCCTGGAGGCACTGGATGAGCTGGATCTCTTTGGAGCAAAGGGAGGCCCACAGTCGGTGATACAAGTGCTGTCAGATGAGGTCCAGCACTGCCAGGTGAGACCACAAGGGCTTTACAGCATTGCAGGGTGTACTGTGATCTGCTGGGCTTGTGGTGTGAACGATGCCTAGCCTGGCAACCTAACCACCCCTTCTTTCCCTTCGCCCAGTCCATCCTCCACTCGATGCTGCCCAGGGCCTCCACATCCAAAGAGGTGGATGCCAGCGTGCTCTCTGTCATCTCCTACCCAGCTTTTGCAGTAGAGGACAGTGAGCTGGTAGAAATCACCAAGCAAGAGATCATCACAAAGCTGCAGGTGAGCAGCTCTGCCCTTATCCCTTATAATGGTTATAAGCTGAAAGAGGGGAAATTTAGATTGGAGATTATGAGGAAGTTCTTTACCCAGAGAGTGGTTAGGCACTGGCACAGGTTGCCCGGAGAGGTTATGGATGCCCCATCCCTGGCAGTGTTCAAGGCCAGGCTGGATGTGGCCCTGGGTGACCTGGTCTAGTGATTGGCATCCCTGCTCAGTGTGGGGAGGTTGGAACTAGATGATCTTTAGGGTCCCTTCCAACCTGGCCATTCTATGATTCTGTGATCTCACCCTTCCTGGGAAACAGCTGGAACCCAAACTGGTGTAGCCCTTTTCTCCGTAGAAGAATGCTCGGGAAGGGGGGGTACTAGGGCCTCTCGCAGTCTCTGTGACCTGTGGCAGGGCTAGGCAAAGAAAAAGTCCTGTGTGCGTGGCCTTAGGCTGCGATGATGGTGCTTGAACAATAGGTGAGCAAGTGAGGAGGTGTTTGGCTGGAGCAGAACCCAGTGCTGCTGCAGTGAAGGTACAAGGTCTCTCCTGTTCAGCACTTCTTCCCCTCCCTTCCAGGGGCGCTATGGCTGCTGCCGCTTCCTCCGGGATGGATACAGGACCCCCAAAGAGGTGAGTGTCCCTACACCTGCTACTTGCCAGAATTTGAGTGCCAAGCAGCAGCTGCACTAGATTGCATTGCAAAAGGCTGTGGTGGGGAGCACTGGGAAGATGAGAGCCCTGAGTAGCCCCAGGCAGTGTCATGGGTCTGGGCAAGGCTTCTTAAAATACCAGAGCCCATTGCAGAGGTGGTATATCCCACCTGTGCCCACAGTAGATGGGCAGAGACTGGCTCTGCCTGTATTTTAGGACCTCATGGTGTTCTGTGTCTCTTAGGCTGAGGGAGGAGAGGACCCCTGCTCTGAATGGGAGCCCTGTTGAGGTGGGCTCTTTGTGCTGCACTCCTAGAGCTGCACAAAACCCAAGTGAGGGCCAGAGGCCTATGGAGGTGGCCATGCAGTGCTCCTCCCTGACAGCCTCAGCTCTGTGGCAGCACTGGAGGTCACAAAGCTGCTTCTGCCTCTCCCAAGACAGCAGGCAACTTCTATACTGTCACGTTTGGCTCTCAACAGAGCAAGTAGAGGCTTTTTTTCTGCTGCTTTGGGGAGGGGGAAAGAAGTAAAATTTTATAAGCAACAGTCACATTTGATAACCACAGAACCAGGAAATGGTACTTGGAGGCTCTTAAATCATCACCAGCTGTTGCGCTCATAACCTGATGGGGCTCCTTTGGGCATGAGTCTCTCTAAATGCTTCTCCTTTGCTGTGCCTCTTCAGACCTGACCATAATAGGCAGCATGTGTGGCTGTGTGTCTCCAGAGCCAGAGAAAAGCAGCAGCATCTCCATTCTGACTTTTCCAGCAAGCAAAGCCATGTATTACTTCTGGGGAACTGCAAGGCATGGGAAGGGCACTGTTGCCTGCAGAGGCAATGCAGCTGGCTGGAGTCAAATGGAAGTTTGGGAGCTTGTGGCTGGTCTGCAGGCACTGTAGAAAATATCTGCTCCTCCTGTCCTCTTTGCCTGATGGTCTGCTAAGGCCAGCTCTCTCCTTTCTCTATAGCAAGCAGTTAGCAGGGAGAGTCAATCATAGATCCCTTGGGGCACTACACTGTAAATCTGGGATAGGAGGATTGGGTGAAGGCAACTCTCCATCCTGGCCACAGGCTCACAGCTGCACCAAATGGCAGGAGGGACCCTGCTTTCTAGCCCTGTCTGATCAGCCCCAGCCCTTGCACCGAGCTGGGCCAGCCTGGTGATGCTGGAGGAGGCACTGAGGGGCTGGGGCGGAGCAGGAAATGCAAAGGAGACATGGGTGTCCTCAGTGCAGTGAGGGGAATGTTGTGCTGCTGTACAAGGCTCTGGGGTGCTCTCCTGGGGAGTGTGTGTGCTCCCTTTGCCCAGGAAAGTTGAGTCCTTGGGCATCAGTGCAGGGGAGTTGTGAGGGGGTGTGTGATGGAAAGGATGTAGCCCGGAGGTGAAGTTGCTTTTCAGCTTTGTCTCAGCCATTGTCCACAGGGGACTGGGAGGGCATTTGAGGCTGTGGTCTTGAGGGGAGTAGGAGTCCTGTTAGTTTGAGGGTTTCTTGCCACCCACCACCTGCCTTACTTTCATGCCTTCCCTGCAGGACCCCAATCGTCTCTACTACGAACCTGCTGAGCTGAAGCTGTTTGAGAACATTGAGTGTGAGTGGCCTCTCTTCTGGGCATACCTGATCATCGATGGCATTTTCAGTGGAAACATGGAGCAGGTAAGGGAGGCAGGACCTGCTGGGCCTGGCAAGGGAGATGTGTGAGGCAAGGATGCAGGGAGCCATGATCCTCTCTCCTCAGGTGCAAGAGTACCGGGAAGCCCTTGAGGGGATTCTCATCAAGGGGAAGAATGGGGTGCACCTGATGCCAGAGCTCTACAGTGTTCCAGCAGATAAGGTGAGCAGTCCTGAGCTACCGGGGGAGCAGGAATGTCTGCTTACCAGATAATTAGGTTTAAACTGCTTATTAACCCAAATAGCTAGTGAAGCAACATGTGTAGTGCATAGAAACCCCATGTTAAAATGTGTTGGAACTCTTATAAAACCATGTTGGATAAATAAACTGCTTTTTTTCCCCAAAGCATTTGTTGCCCCTGTACATGAGTGCTTGCTGACAGGCTGCTAGTCTGGAGTCAGAGTCCTCTGGGAGCTCAAGGCATGCAGTCCTAGGCTAAGGATCTTGTGCTGAGCTTCTGTTTAGTGGTGAGGGTTTTTCTGTGGACCTGGTGCCCAGCTAGTATAGAGAAGATGCTCTCCCTGTTAGCATCTGAGAGCATAGCCTGGTGGTCCTGGGGCATGCCAGTCGTTCCTGTGGGGTGGATCATGTTGGGAACTCAAACACAGTCTGAGCACCTGACCTGGTGTCTGATGTGGGTGCCTGGGGTAATCACAAGAGGAGGGGAGGAGTGTACCCAGGATGTTTTGGACCTTCTGTGGTAAATGCGTTCTTAGGCTTTTATTTTAAGCCTTAAACTGATGGACTTCAAAATGCAGTGGTGGTGCTTCCTTCAGCATCCTGTGTCTGTGGTTCCCTTCCTGACCTCCTGACTTGTCTTTCAGGTGGATGAGGAGTACAGGAACCCCCACACTGTGGACAGGATACCCATGGGCAAGCTGCCGCTCATGTGGGGACAGTCCCTTTACATCCTGGGCTGCCTGATGGCTGAGGTACAGTCACTCATGGTGCTGGGGGAGGACTGTGGGGTGAGACTCTGTCACCTCCATTCCCCAGGACCTCTTAAAGATGGGTTGTCTGTAGGCATCACCTGTTCTACCCTGCCCATGAAATGTTCATCTCGTACCTCTCTTTCCTCAGGGATTTCTAGCGCCTGGGGAAATAGATCCACTCAACCGCCGGTTTGCGGCTGTCCCCAAGCCTGATGTGGTAGTCCAAGGTGAGGGAAAGGGACTGGTTCCTAACCCCTGTGCCTGGCATGCCTGGGGATTGGATTCTGCTCATGTGGAATTCTCAAGGGTGGCTCTAGGGTAGCTCTGCTTGCTGGGTGGCTGCCAGTGCAGCAAGATACCAGCCCTGGCAAGGTGGGTATAAGATGGGGTGCAAGTCCTTCTGTTCCACCAGGGGCAGTGCTGTCACACCCTTGTTTCCCTGTCCTCCCTCTGCAGTGTGCGTCCTGGCAGAGACAGAGGCCATCAAGGCTGTCCTGGCGAAGGAGGACATCCACGTGGAGACTGTGGCAGATGTCTATCCCATCCGAGTGCAGCCTGCTCGCATCCTCAGCCACATCTATGCCCGGCTGGGTGAGCTCTTCTCCTTGCTTCTGCAGCAAAGGGGGTGCAGAAGGGTCTGTTCTATCCCCTGGCACTGCTGCTCATAACTCCTGACGTCCTATCCTGTTGCTGTCTTTCTGGCTGATGAGGGTTCTACCACCCATTCCTGGGCCTGGTAAAGCTACTCCTGCCCAAGAGGAACTGGAGTGGCAGGCAGCACTGTTCAGGGAGATTTGAAAGGGATAAAGTTTTGGCATTGCAGTTGCATATTCACCCCAGGGACAGGCAGAGGACCTGGTGTGGGCAGGAGACAGCTTTTGTTCCTGTGCCCACATCTCAATGGAGGAGGCAAGCCAGACACCAGAGAAGGGTCCCCTGGCAGTCCATGGCTGAGAGAGCCTGTAGCTCAGGCAGGACAGCTGCTGTTGTAGGGTTGGCAGGGCTGGGTGTGAGGGGAGCTCAGGGGTGTTCAGAGCTCTGTATGGTTTTTTCCCTCATGCTGCAACCCCTCAGGCATGGGGCTTGTGCAGGAGCTGGAGACCCAGCCTGGGCTAAAGGAGAAACCTGATCCACTGTAGGTTGCATGGGCTGGCTAATTTAAGCCACGAAAAGGCCAAGAGTGACATGGGCAAAGGGGGTAGGGGAGTAGCCTGGCAGGTGCCAGGGCTGACATGACCAAGGGATGCTGCTGCAGCTGCACCATCTTGGGCTCTGAGACTAATCCAGGAGCTGGTGGAGCTGTCAGCTTTGGGGGGCAAGCTCTGTGCAGGGAGGAACCCCTGGCCCTGCACCAGCTTCTGATCCTGAAGACCTGGAGATGTGACATGTTGTGGAGATCAGGACAAGCTGTATGCCCCTGTTTCAGCAAGAGTCCCTGGGGGTGGGCTTGGGTGTCTCTAGACCCCTAGGCAGGGCTGGGGAGCAGATTATCACTGTCCCTTACAGTTGTGAGAGCTCAAAACAGGGTCTTGGGGTCCCCCAGCCACAAACCATCCTTCTGCTGCTGGCTGGTAGTGCAGAGGCCTGTCTCTGTTTGCTGCATTCCCTTTTGTGAGGAGGCTTGCACTAAAAACTCTTCCTCCTTCCCCCCCTAGGCCGCAACAAGCAGCTGTGCCTGACAGGACGGCCCTACCGGCACATGGGTGTCCTTGGGACCTCCAAGCTCTATAAAATCAGGAAGAACATCTTTGCCTTTACTCCACAGGTGAGTAGCATTGCATGGGTTTATTCCTAGCTGACATGCAGTCTCGAGCTGGGCAGAGGGTTTCTCCACTGACTGGGCATTCATGTTGTTTCCAGGGGTGGTCCAAGAGTGTGGGAGCAGCCCCAGCTCTGTGGTATGAAGCAGTGGTGTTGGTAGTCCTGGTTGTGTGTGTGCTGGGAGCAGATGGCTTCAAATGGTTTCTGATGATCAATATTGGGTGGAAACCTTTGTTCACCCTAACAAGGACACCAGGAGGAGACAGATGGCAGGACAGGAATGTCGATGTCCCCTGTGTCCAACATGGTGTGGGACAAGCAGGATTGCAAGCCTGGAACTGCGAGAAGTGTGTGTTCTCTTGGGATAGGCACAGTGCTGATTGCCTGTGGGGCCTGGATGATGCTGTTGCTGAGCTGTGTTACCTCCTCATAGTTGCTAGTGGCCAGTAGCTGCCCTGGAAGTTAAGAGTCCTTTGCTAGGCTGTACTGGCACCTACTGGGTAGAGTGGGATGAGCTGTCAGTGCAAAGGAGCATCTCCCATGGGTGTGGTTGGCCTGGCTGAGTGCCTGTGGCAAGACATGGGTTGCACCAAAGGGACTTAGTGGCTATGTGAAGGACCACTCACATCTGCTGTCCTCACAGTTCATAGACCAGCAGCAGTTCTACTTGGCTCTTGACAACAAGATGATTGTGGAGATGCTGAAGACAGACCTCTCATACCTCTGCAGCCGCTGGAGGATGACTGGGCGACCGACCATCACCTTCCCCATCTCCCACATCATGCTTGGTATAGATCCTCTGGCCTCACAAGGCATTTGACTAGAGCAGCCCTGGGAAGCAGCCTCTGCAGGAGCAAGGGGGTGGAAATGTGGGACCATCTCAGTAATGGGGACACAGTAAGGCTGGAACAGCGAGTACCATCCTGTTCTGAGCTTCCTGCTCAAAGGAGCCATGCTGAGTTGGCAGCTGTCTTGGCAGCTAGTGGGACTGCCTGCTAAGCACTATAGTGCCTGCTGCTCAAGGAGCCTTGGCTAGCACAAAGGTATTCAGTCTATGGGCAGCTAGGCTTGTTGGGAGGCCTTTGGGGAGCAAGACCAAAAAAAAAAAATCCCCCTGTAAAAGTGTTCTTGGGGCTTTATCCTGCATTTTGACTCTTCACAAAGACTACTGCTAAAGGCTTTCCTAGACAACAGGGTGGGAAAAACATTGAAGAGCAAACAGAGGTGTACAATGGTGCAGAGCAAAACTGCCTTCTCAGGAGCAGGTCACAGCTTCCCCATGAGCCTGCTGCAGGGAAGGGATTCTGTTATGCTGTCAGGCCTTTTTTACCTCTCCTTGTGTACTTGAAATCCCCTTAGTGTCTTGAGCATGCCCTTTGCTTTGGTGTAATTCTGGCCCTTACAGCAGCACTCTCTCTGCTGATTGTGTGAAAGCTAGGGATAGAGTAGGGAGTTGTTTGGGAGCTCCTGTCTGGTACTGTTGGCTTCAGCCCAAGGTGAATCCCAGGAACGTGGAGTGCATCTTGTCCTGGCTTTCCTGGAATCCAGCCTGGACAGTCCTGAGTTTTGCTTTTTGGTTGGTGCTTTCAGTGCTACAGCTTGCCTGTGCATTCCAAAGCAAGGGTCTGGCTGATGCCATGGTGCTTTGCCTGTCTGAGTGCCCACCTGGCCCTAGGTGACCTTCTTGGGGCCTGTGTGAGCAGAAGAGCCTGACTGCCCCTCTCTCTGTTCCCAACAGATGAAAGTGGCAGCAGCCTGCACCCCACAGTGCTGGCATTGCTGCGGAAGCTGCAGGATGGGTATTTTGGTGGCACAAGGTGAGTGCAGCTTCCTGGGGTGCAGGAGGGGAGAGGGCTAGTGGCCTCTAAGAGCCTGGTTGTGAGGGTACCTGCTGGGGCCTGAGCATTGGCTGTTGGGCAACAAGCTGTGGAGGATATATTGGGGTGTGCTGGGCTGTAAGTGCACTCTGGGGCTACAGTTTCACCAGAGGAGATGCAAGAGAGGACATTTCTCTTCATGCCATTAAACTCATGGCTGCAGGATCCCTCTGATAGCTTTTGGGCAGCACTTCCATGCCCACCTGTGGCTGGAGGAGTTGCAGACAGCTTAAGCAGGTACTGGGGCATGTGTATGCCCCTGGGTGAGTGTGTCTGTCATGCTGAAGGGCCTGCCCTTGATCCAGGGAGCAAAGCCTAGGGTATCACTTCCCTCTTTCTCTCTGTGTGACCTCCCTCCTCTTGCCCAGGATCCAGACGGGTAAGTTGTCGGAGTTCCTGACAACGTCATGCCGAACGCACCTCAGCTTTATGGACCCTGGGCCAGAGGGTAAGGTCTTTGCCAACAATTATGAGCTCAGCATTGACAGTTTTGAGGAGCTAGACGCCGAGGAGTGGCTGCATGGCTTGCAGATAGCAGAGGATGGTAAGGGGGAACAGGCCAGTTGCTGCTGTGAGGTGGCAAATGCTAAACTTGCCCCTAAACCCGTAACACCCAACCTCCCTGCCAGTGTCTGCCACCATGTTATTCATACACTTGAGGTTTCACCATGTTTCTGTCCCATCTGACCCTCCATCAATTAACCCTGTCTGGGTGATGTTCATGGTGACACCAGTGGGGTGGGACTGGATAAATTGATGCAGCTGTTGTAGTCCCATTGCTGAAGGAGTTGCCTAGTCAGATGAGGCTGAGGCTGGTGGCTGTGGAGAGCATGGAGGATGCTTTGGAACCAGCCACTATGACCTTCATAGGCTGTTGCATGGGGAAGAGACCGAAGTTTGGCAACCTGCTCCGGCTCAGGAGATTTGTTTGAGGATCTTTGGTGCACAAATGATGGTGCAGAAAATGATGGTACAGTGCCTAAGGTGGTGGGGAAGAGCCACCATGTCCCCAAGCAATCTCTTGAGTGTTGTTTTCCTGCAGCCTTTAACTCTTGGATAGAGTACCCAAGAGGGCCTTAGCTCATCACAGCCTAATGAACCCACATTGTCTTGAGACTGTGGTGGGGTTCAGGTTTTGCTGCTCCCTTTGCAAGCAGGCCTAGGTACATCCTCTTCCCAGCCTTCCCATCAGTCTGCTCTGCTTCTGCTGCTCCTGTAGCCAATGTTTGCACTGCTGTGACTCTGAATGCTTATTTATCTTGCACTCCTCTCGCTTTGCCTGTGGTCTGTTTGCAGGCTACACACAGGCTTCTTCAAGGTGTCTGATTCTCCCACAGTCTCAATGGGAGACAGGGCCTGCCTGGCCTCTCTACAGGAGCTAGAAGATGCTCAATTTTAAGTTTTTCCTGTTGTCAGCCAGGCAGGGTGATGTTCTCAAGCCTGATGTCTGGGGGACTCCTCCAGCCAAGCCTTCAGATGCTGGTGTGAGGCATCTGCATCAGGTGTGGAAAGGGGATGCTGTGCTATTGGCCTCAGATGCAAATCTGCAGCTCACCTCGTGGGTCAGACACACCAAGGACCTTGTCTGCCAGCTGGAGAGCAATGAGGCTTTGCCCTGGCCCACTGGCTGGAAGTGCATCAACAGCTCTGTGTTGTATTGCATTGCCTTGGCATGGAGCATCTCTCCCCTGGGGCATCCCCCTCACTACTGGGCAGTGCTGTTGTCTCCCAACTGAGGAGAGATGTGACCTCTGAGCACCCTCCTCCATGCCACAGTTAGTAAGTTGTGGTGGCTCTGGCACTCCAAATGTGGCATTGGGAGCGATGGGAGCCACTGAAGGCTGGGCAAAGAGCAAGGCAGGAGCCCTAACTCCTCCTTTAACTTCTAATCAGAAATAACTGATAATTTCTAATCAGAAATAACAGTTGCAAAACCCACCCTGCCTTGCTCTCATGCTGGAGTCCTCCATCGATGAGGCCCTGCTGTGCTGGGGTGCCCCTAAGCATTCTCTGCTCAGACAGCCTGTGCTTATCTGTACCTCCTTTATTCCCTGGAGGGGGCAGAGGGTGAGGGTTTCACCATGGGGTCTGAGCAGACTCTGCTGTCCTTAAACAGGCTTGGACCACACACATGCTGCAGCCCCATCACTTCTTTTGTCTAGGTGGGACACCGAGGGAGCCCCAGTTTGGTCCCAGCTGGCAGCCAGTGTCCCAGGCAGTGCAGCAGCAGGGGTGCTGTGGCTGCTGTGCTTTGGGAGCCCAGCTGCTGGCACTGTCTGGCTGCTGGGACTAGCCCCACATCATCGCTTTGTGCAGCCAGCAAAGCTTTGCTCTCACCGAGGCACAGCCAGGGAGCTCACCAGGGTCTGGAGGTGCCCCTGTGCAAAGCAGCTGAACTTTGCCTCTTCTGCCTCCCTGTCCAGCAGACACGTATGATGAGGTTGCTCAGTACTTGGACCACCTGCTGCAGCACACAGCTCCCCAGTCAAACCTCCCTCCCACTGCCCAGAGGGGAGGTCTGAGCCGCTTCCGGGCTGCTGTACACACCACCCGTGACCTCATTTCCCTGGCATCCAAGGCCAAAGATCTTCATGTCCAGAGTGAGTGACTCCAGCACCCTCTCAGCACCATTGCTCAAGCCTGGGGATGAGGTTGATGTGCTTTGGGAACCTTCCCAGATGCATGATGCTGTGAGTCCCATGGACTGCAAAGCAATCCAGCCTTTGCTTGGGCAAAGGCACGGTGTGTCCATCCTGTTAGTTGTGGCTGTGCAGTCCTCATGGAGATTGCTGAACAATAAGGGATGGCAGCTCCCTGTGAATTTCCTCTAACTCGGTGGGCAGGGACTGCTTCTCCAATAGCTGACATCTCTGCAGAGGCTCCTGGGGGAACAGAGTGTCAGATGTGGGGTGGTTTGGGGTGCAAAGGTTGAGAAGTATCTGTGCCAGACTTGGCTTTCTTTTAGATGTTGGGATGTATGTCCCCAGCAAGATATTCCAGGCATCCCAGCAGTCAGTCAATCTGCTGAGTTCATCCCACCAGCATGACGTGGATGGCAAGGTGAGCCCTGTCCCTCCTTGACTGGCTAAGTAGTGCAGTTCTTTCAGCTGGAGCCAGAGGGTCATTGTGGGGCTGCATGGGGAAGACTTGGTGTTTGAGGAGAGGGAATATCTGTGGGTGAATGGCCTTGGCTCCATAACCAGACTGCACTTGGTGCAGGGTGCTAGCAGTGCTAACCAGGAGCATGGGTCTCTCTTCCCGCAGAGCCAGACACCATATGCAGAGATGAACCTGCCCCGCGATGAGGATGGCAATGTGGACTGCAATGCACTGGTGGACCAGCTGCGCATCTGCCCCACACTGCAGGAGCAAGCAGACATCCTCTACATGCTCCATATCCTCAAGTATGAGCTCCAAGCCCCGCTGGCTCACTGAGCAGAGAGAGAGCGAGCTGGTGCAGCCTTGCATGTGACCCAACCCACAAAGCCTGGGTGCTGCTAGAGAGCTGCTGCAGGGCAGATTGCTGACTCTAACCTGTCATCCTCTTTCCTGCAGGGGGCCTGAGTGGCACACGGGGCTTGATAGCGAGCCTGGCCCCACTGTCAAGGAGCTCCTCACTGAGCTGTATGTTCGAGTGGGGAACACGCGCCACTGGGCCCTGATCCGCTACATCTCTGGCATCCTCAAGAAGAAGGTGGAAGCTCTGGATGAGGTAACAACTGTGCAGCTGGCCTCTCTAGCATGCTGAGGTCCATCAGGGAGGAGGCAGCAGAGTGGGCAGGCAAATCATGGCTGGATCAGCTCTGTCTCCCTCTGCCTTGTGCTGAGGCCCCAAACTCTGAACTGTTGGTGATGCCTGGGGTGACCCTTTCTATCCCCAGGCCTGCACTGACCTCCTGTCTCACCAGAAGCAATTGACAGTGGGGCTGCCTCCAGAGCCACGTGAGAAGACTATCTCCACGTGAGTGTGACACTTCCCTCCCTATGCATGGGCAGGAAGGGCTCTGGGTGGCTGTCCCCAGGCCCTCTCTCTCTTCTCTGGGCTGTACAGGCCAGGAGGGATACAAGACTGGCTCTGCTGCCTCTCACTTGCTCTGTCATTCATTCCCTCCCCAGCCCTATCCCCTATGAGGAGCTTGTTCACCTCATTGATGAAGCCAGTGAGAAGAACCTCAGTGTGTCCATCCTCACCCAGGTGAGGGGCCAGGGTGGTGGAGGCCTGCACTGCTGTATGGCTGTCCTGGCAAGCAGCAGAGGGATGATCCACCTCTTCCCCTGCAGGAGATCATGGTGTACTTGGCCATGTACATGCGCACGCAGCCCACGCTCTTTGCTGAGATGTTCCGCATCCGCATTGGGCTCATCATCCAGGTGATGGCAACGGAGCTGGCGCTCTCCCTGCACTGCTCAGGTATGTGTGGCAGGGACAGCATCCCAGCTGGCGTCGGTGCTGTGCTGCTTGGGGCCCTGTCATCCAGGAAGGAGAAGTGCTGTTAAAAATGGACAGCTCAGTGCCAGGACAAGACCCTGTGTGAAGGTGCTGGGGTCTGCAGCTGGAGATGTTCTCAGGCAGCACAGGGAGATAATTTCATTGTGGTCTCAGGCACATGTTGGGCTGGCACAGAAAAGAGTCCCTGTTGTAAGCAACGCTTTGAGTTATTGTATGTCCTTGGAGGATGAGCTCCTGTACTAGAGTGCTTCCCCTGCTGACGGAATGGGATGCAGCATAGAAATGCCCCAGGAGGGCTGTGAAGCAGGGTACAACATCCTAACTCTGTTCTCTCCAGCTGGAGAAGCCACTGAGAACCTGATGAATCTCAGCCCATCAGACATGAAAAATCTCCTCTACCACATCCTCTCTGGCAAGGAGTTTGGGGTGGAAAAGAGTGGTGAGTCTCTCTGCAGGGTTATGAGAGCATTTCTGGTGCAGAGCGGGGCCAGCTCAAGGTGCTCCCACCTATGGGGCACATTCCTGTCCTCCTGTGTGTTCAGTACAGCTGCTTCTGCACTGCAGTAATCCAGTGAGAAGCTGTGCTCTTCAGCAGAGTGGTGCTGAGCCAGTTTCTGGGGATCAAGCCTGAGTCCTGGGGCTATTGGGGCTTTGCTTAGTTCGATGCTTAGCCTGGTGAGGCCTGAATTAAATCAGCTCTGTGCTTCACTCATGGATCTGTGGTCTTGGCTGGGATAGAGGGCAAGGTTGTGCAGATACCAGTACCCAAGCAGTGATGAGGGACATCTGTGCCCTGAACCATGGTACCCACTCTAGACCTCTCTTCCTCTCCAGTGCGGTCAGTCGACTCGTCCGTCATCACCGCTGTTTCCATCCGTGAGGTGGGGGCTGTTGGGGCCACCAAGCCTGAGCGTGCTGGCCTTGTCATGCTGAAAAGTGAGATCAAACAGGTGAGGATAGGTGGTGCAGGCTGCTCCTCTCAGGTTTTGTGGGTGATTGATGGCAGAGCAGGAAGGGGATCTCTCCTGGACTTCAGAGAGCTTACAGGACTGACTTTTGGTTCCAGTCCTGCCCTGGGAGAAGAATTGGGATGGATCTCTTAGTGAGGGTGGGTGTTGCTCTGGCAGTGCAGGTGTACTTAAAAAGATGCAGGGCTGGAGAGGCCTACACAGAGTCCCAGGTGTAGCTGGCATCCTGGTGGGCCTCTTCCTGCAGCAGAAACTCCATTGCCTTCTTCTCTTGCAGCAACTGGATAAACGTAGACAATCTCTGACTGGGAGTAAGGTGAAACAACCCTGGTTCTCCTGCAGTCTCAGCTTTTATCATGCCACAGATCAGGGCAGCTTTTGAGCATGCATGAGTTGATGAACTTTTCTGAACAAGCCCTGTGAGCAAGCTGCTACACCAATGAGCTGGCTTCCCCTCAGCTTGGCATTGGTCTGTTCAGGACAGGGGAAGGAGGCTCACTCCCTGGGAAGAGATTGGCATGGCTTAACGTGCTGTGAGGGGCCAGGGCTGTCACTGCCCAACAGTCTTTGAGGAGCTTCCCTTTGAGCAGGACCTGCCATGTTCAGACTGGCAGGGAGGAGAGCTTCTCAAAGCCATGGGTGTATTGACATTACAACCAGCTGGGAGCTGTGCTTCATAGCTGCTGTGGCCAAATAGACGCCATTATACCCACAAAAAGTTGCTGAGCAAGATGGCATGATGTTTTCAGTGCCATGAGCAGCAGTGGCCCTGCCAGCAAATTCACTGATGATCACTGGATCCTGCCTGTAGCCCCTTCCAGCTATTTGAGGAATTCAGCTATTCTGAATTCAGCTATTCTCAGCTATTCTGAGGGAAGAGGCTCCTGCCTAGCTGCAAGTAATAAGGACCTCTGGTGCTGGTGTGTGTCCAGGAGGGGTCCTGAGCTCTAGGAGGGGCCCTGTACTCAAAGAGACAGAGTATGTGGGGACCAGGTTGATGCAGCAAGTTTATGGCCAACCTGGTGCAGTGTGAAACCTCAGTGTCACAGAGAGATCACATATGTGGTGAGGAGGGACATCCATGGACAGTGACCTTGCTGCTGCCCTCCAGTCTGCCTGAGATTGTATCTCTGCTCATGCCAGCAGCCAACAGAGCAGTAGCAGCCCTGCTTCTGTATGCTAGCCAGCACAAGCCTGCTGCTGCCACAGTACTGGCATGTGGGGGCCCTGTAGCCACTCTGTGGCCTGGTGCAGTCCTTCTGATGCTAACATGAGGCACTCTGCAGCTTGCTTTCAAAACTACCTTGCAATCTCCAGCTAACCACAGCCTCTGGGGTAACTGCCCCATGACCTGAGCTTGGCCTGTGCTGCTGCTGCTCTGCTTGCCATGGTGGCAGCCCTGCTCCAGCACAGTCTGATTTTTGTCTCTGTTTCTTTTTCCTTCAGCCCCTCAGTTTGCAGTCTGGGGACACCAACCTAAAGTCCTCTCTGGTAACCTGCATGTCTTGGCTGTACACATGGGGTCTGTCCTGCTTGTGCCTGCAGAAAGGAGCTGTGCTCTAGGGGGGTGCTGCAGGGAGATGGAACTCACCAGTGCTCTTGAGTGGGCATTGCTGGGAACAGGAGGTGGCAGCTTTGCCCTGGGAACCGGGCTGGGTGGGCACAGCTCTTGGGCAGCAGAGGGCTGCCTTCTTGTGGGGTATTTAACTTTGCAGCAGTCTGTGTGGTTCTTGTTTTGTCTGCCCAGTCTCCTGGGCACTCAGAGCTGCTGGGCAAGGGCTCCTTTTCACGCATGCTGGAAGACCAGGGCAGCAAGGACAGCCGCCAGGGCCAGTGGCAGCGGAGACGGCGGCTGGATGGGGCTCTTAACCGTGTGCCTGTGGGCTTCTACCAGAAGGTCTGGAAGGTCCTGCAGAAGGTGAGCTGAATGGCTGGCTGGCTCATCTCCATGCATACAAGCCTGTGGTCTTGGGCACCGGCCTTGGCAGGGGTCTTAGGTACCCAGGACTGGTCCCTGATGTGTAGGTATGTGCTGCATGGACAAAGCCTGCAGCTGGCCCTGGAAAGCAGAGGAAGACCTGTAGCTACCTTGTAGGCATGCAGGACCTAACTCATATTGTGCTGACACTAGCAGAGAAGAGCTTGGTCTGCTCAGGTGCTTTATGCATTAGCCAGGAAGGGCAGGTCTAGGGGCTGGAGTTGCAGCTGCAGCAGCTCTGGGCACAGCTTGTCCTTGGCATAGTAAGCCAGGGAGCAAAGCCCTGTGCGGTGTGTCAGGGCTCTGGCTGAACTGATGGAAAAAAGGTTTTGAAAGGATTGTTAACTCTTGGCCTGGGCTGCCCAGGGAGGTACTGGAGTCACTGTCCCTGGAGGGGTTTAAGAAACATTTAGATGCACTCTTTAGGGGCATGGTTTAGTGCTATGGTAGTGATAGGTATGGTTGGACTTGATGATCTTGGAGGTCTCTTCCAACCTTAATGATTCTGTGATTCTGTGAAAAGGAGTGATGCTGTGCAAAGAGTCAGGAGATGGAGCTGGGGAGTGTGGGCTAAATGCACCAGTGTTCAAGTGGGAATGATTTGGTGGGCTGGACCTATGTGTCTTAGCACAAAGCTTCTCCACCCATAGTCATGGTCGTCTTCTTATTTTGCAGTGCCATGGCCTCTCCGTGGAGGGCTTTGTTCTCCCCTCTTCAACAACAAAAGAGGTAGGAGGTTTATGTAGAGGGGAAACAGGGCAGGTGTTGGGTGCTGGGTTGCCCTGGCCGAGTGCCCACTACTTGTGCTGGCAATATAGTTCTCTAGGTGTATTTATTTTTTCCTCTTCACAGATGACCCCAGGGGAAATAAAGTTTGCTGTGCATGTGGAGTCAGTCCTCAATCGCATTCCCCAGCCAGAGTACAGGCAGCTGCTGGTGGAGGCTATCCTGGTGCTTACCATGCTGGTGGACATGGAGGTGCACACCATTGGTGGCATCATACCTGTGGAGAAGATCCTGCACACGGCCAACAACCTCTTCTATGAGGAGCAGGTAGGGGCAATGGCCTGCACTCAGGGCTGCTGGCTGTGTTCCCCACAACTATGCAGGGTTCACCCACCTGGAGGGTCCTGCCTGCTGTCCCCATTGTGTTCATGGGGCACAGTAAAGGTGTAGTGTCCTCCTTCTGCTGTTCACCACCAATGTGTCATGCTGCAAGTGCAGTGGAAGACACTTAGGGTGGAAGCTGGTGAGGGGGCCTTGTTCCTGATGCTGCCTTTCTTCTGCCTTTTCCAAAAATCCAGAAAGCCCTGGGTGCTGATGACCACCTGCTGGAGAGGGATCCCACAACAGGCATCTGCAGCCTGCTGTACGACAGTGCTCCGAGCGGCCGCTTCGGCACCATGACCTACCTGTCCAAGTCGGTGGCCATGTATGTGTACGACTTCCTGCCCTCCGATGGCTGCTCAATGCAGTAGCTCTCACAGCTCCTTTCCTTAGGTTGCAGATGCCATTGGAGGGTTGTTTCATGTAGCTTTTCAAGATGGACATTAGGCTAGTTTGCAGGCAGCCTGTGTAGCCATCTCTCCTCCCAGTCCTGGCCTCTTGGTGGGTGAGGAGCTCTGCAGGAGGCACGTCTGCTAAGGTGACTTAGTCCTGTGTGTGGCCTGTGGAGCAAAGGCTGGCAGGGAAAGGTTGAAATTTGAAGCCTGCTTGTTTTAGAAGTGTCTGTCTGCATGGCTTCTCCTGGGCCATCACCTCTGGAGGGTACTGTGTTTGAGGGAGGTGGAAAGGGCTCTGCTCTCCACACTAGGTGTGTGTGTTCAGCGCTGTAGTGCTCCGTAGCCAGCTCAGCTCTCCCTACCTCCAGCAGATTTGATGTTTTTAACCGGTTCTGTGTTGCTCTTTACTAGAAACTGCAGGGTTTGTACTAGTGTAGGTTGGAGCTCTTGCTCTTCCTGCTGCTGATGGAAAAAATTTGTTAGAGGATTAGGGAACACCACTTGAGCCTTTCTCCCAGCATACCCAAAATCAAAACAGTCTAACCCAGCCACAGCTTGGAAGTAGGCATCCCACCATGCCCCCCCGCCCCCGGGGTCCTGTGTGCAGAGCTAGGGAGCCAGCAGCATCCTAAGGTGGTAACAGATACCCTTGTACCATCAAGCTGTGAGGACAAGGCTGGCTGAGGGATGCTAGGGCCAGTCTCTCTCTCTCCCATCCACTTCTGTGAAGCAGCTCTGAGCTGGCTGGCTCAATGTTAGCTGTGCCATCACAGATGTGCTCTTAATGCTGATCTCTGGCCTCTACTCCAGCTCCCACAGCCCTGCACAGGAGAGGGATGGTGCCTTCAGAGTGGGTCTTGGCTCTGCTCTATCCTGCAGGTCTAAACCCCACATAGTTGGACTGATGAAGATCAGACACACAGAAGGTGGTGGGGAGAGTGGGGTTGTGGAGCCATAGAATGGTTTGGGTTGGAAGAGACCTTTGAAAGTAATCCAGTCCACCCTTCCTGCAACGTGCAGGGACAACTTCAGCTAGATCAGGTTGCAGAGGGAGCCCAGTCCAACCTGACCTGGTATTGTTCTAAAGATGGGACATCTGCCGCCTCTCTGGGCAACCTGTTCCAGTGTCTCAGCACCCTCAGTGTAACACTGTTTCAGTTTAAAATCATCAGCCCTTGTCCTGTCACAACAGGCCCTGCTTTCTTATAGCCGTTTTAGGTACTGAAAGACTCCCCTCCAGAGCAGCTTCCCTGAGCCACTGGCATTTTCCTATGAATTTTCTTATCTCCAGGTTTCTTTAGCCTTAAAGCTGGGTTTGAGAGTGGTTCTGTGATGTCTGTCAGGGCTGTAGTGGAGGTACGGCTGTTCCATGGTTGTTGTGTGTGCATCCCTTCACACGTGGCCCTAGGCAGAGGAGGTTGAAACAGGCTGGGAGCCCCAGACTATGAGACCATCAGGGGCAGCTGCATTCGGGAGCCAGTGGGGCTCCAGCCGAGTGTGGCGAGCCTTAGCAGAAAAGCGCTGGGCACCTGCTGGGGCTCCTTTGGGCAGTGGGCACAGGGCTGCGTCCCTCTGTTGCGGAGCAGGGGGTGTGCATGAGGCCTTGGGCCTTTTTTAATGACCGTTACTACGTTTTTAAAGAAAAAGCACCACCCTGTGCTGCGAGGGGTGAGTGTCTAATAAAAAGTCTCTAACGCGAGTGTGCAGCCCATTTCTCGGCGCCGGGCGGGGAGGGAGGGTCCCCGGAGCTGCGGGCGGAGCTAGGATGCCCGAGGGCGGCTGGCTCTGCCGGGGCCGGTCGGACTACAGCTCCGACTACGGTTCCCGGCATACCCTGGGCTGGAGCGGCCCCTCCCGGCGTGCCCCGGGAGGGCGGGCGGCAGTGCCGGGCTTCCCGGCGTGGCGGCCCTGATGGCGGCGGGGGCAGCGGCGGTAGCGCCGCCGCCGGTTTATGTATACAGCGCGGAGTACTTGACCCTCTGCGACTCCCTCTGCAAAGTGCCCAAGCGGGTCAGCGCCGCGCCGGGGGCTGTGGGACCGTGGCGCGGGGGCATTGGGAGCGTAGTGGGCAGGCCCGAGCTCGGAGGGGACCGCGGGAGGCTGGCGGGGAGATCCGTGGGCTCTGGGGAAGCGGCAGGCGCCTGAGAGAGCGGGAGGGCGCGGTGAGCTTGAGGCGAGGGGCATCCCGGCCCTGTGCTGGAGGAGCGTGGGGGGCAGGGGGAAAGCCGGTCTCTCCCCTTGCATCGCCTCGGCAGGGCAGGAGCGGGCGGCGGGGACGCAGAAGTGGCACTTCCCAGTTCCCCGTGTCGTTCTCCACTCCCCCACCCCCGAGAAGCTGTGTGCTGCTGTGCCTTTTCCTGACATACCGGGAAGTTTCTTCCCTCCGCCTGGGAGATCTGTCCCGGACCCCGCTCAGGCTGCTGCCCGTTGAGCTGTTCTGCTGAGGGAAGGCACTGTCACACCTCCGTGCAGGTCATGTAGCCTCCGGTTGCTGTGCTGTGTGTCTGTCTCCTGCACTAGAGCTGCTCTCATAGTCATCCTCTCTTTTTAGGCCAGTATGGTACATTCGTTGATTGAAGCGTATTCCTTACTTGACCACATGAAGTAAGTGCTCCAGTTCTCTGTGAAGAGAGTATTTTCTTCTTTGCTCAGGTTTGAGTAACTGCAGGTCTTACTTAGTCCCTGCTGGCAATGTGGTTGTAGGAGCCCTTGCAGTGTGTATTTCTAGGATCTAAGGAAAAATCTACTTGTTTAGTTAAATGGACAAGATTATGGTAATTATGGCAGATGCAATTTATGGTTACCATTCCTGGTCTGATGGAGTACAAATTGCCTTGTGCTTTCTCAGTGTAGCACACTGTACCTGCTGCTCTTGTGGCTCTGAGCAGCAGTTGTTTGTGCTGCGATGAATTCACTGGGCAGTACTGATGCTGAGAGGGTCTATGTTGTTTTACTGTGCTATGATTGATTTGGGAGATTTTTTGTCTTGGTGCTGTTCAAGAGAGCAGACAATAAGTCTGAGGTGGAAGAATGAGAGCCCTCCTCTCCTGCCCCATTAGACTAGGGGTTACAAGATGAGGAAAAAAAGGCTTAGTTCAACCTCCCTGAGGTAGCATCTTATAAAATCTTTAAAAAATTCCCCTGCTGCAGTTCATCAGGGCCAGAAAGTCCTATTGGGACTCTTTTTTTTAAAGGATTTTTTTCCTTTTGGTCATTTCAGTAGAGTTTGCTTGGGAAATGGCTACAGTACCATTAGGGAGGTGGACCCAAGGGGTGGTTCACCCAAGTGTGGGGTGAGAAGTGCTGGCACCTGGGCTAGCTGAGAGCTTCTTGCATCCTTCCAGGAGCAGTGGAGCTGTACTGTGTTGCTTGCCTGTGCACCCAGAGTTTGAGTTTTGGAGAGAGCTTCAACATGTCACAAGATTTATTTAGGAAGGTTGCAAGGTGTCCATACCCAGGAAAGGTGATGTGTGAGTTGCTGAGGACAGAGATGGTCTCTGCTTTGAGTGTGGGCAGAGTTAATCACGTGTTAAGAGATGCTTCTCAGCTCTTGACCCAGCAGGCTTGTATCCTGCCACAGTACTAGGCTAGGCCTGGACATTTTCACTCTTGTTTTTTCCCTCTGTGTGCAACCAGAATGTTGGATCTGCTGGGGATTGCTAAAACTGGGAGAACATGCAGAAAAGGGGGAAAAAAAAACCCATTGAAGCAAAGTGGAAGAGTTAATATAGGCAGCACCTGCAAGTGTTCCTCCTTGGGGTGAGCACAGCAGATAGTGCCAAGCTGGGGAAAAGGCCTACTCCAGCTAAGCTGAGTGGCTTTCTCCCTCAGAGTGACTGTCCAGTGCGAGAGGAAGAGGGGGGTTTGTTTGCTTTTTCAACACTAACTGCCAAAAGAAGGTTCCTGGTCTGAGGAAGTTAAAAGCTGAGTGTTCCAGCCAACCCTGGAGCCTGTTGTCCTGATGTACTCCCTTCATCCTCTCTGCCTAGGATAGTCAAGCCAAAAGTGGCCTCCATGGAGGAGATGGCAACCTTCCACACAGATGCCTACCTGCAGCACCTGCAGAAAGTCAGTGAGGAGGGGGATGATGACCATCCAGAGTCTGTGGAGTATGGACTGGGTAAGGACACCTATCTTCAGCAAGATATTAACTGAGTATCAGGTCAAGGGTGCTTCTTGTGGGAGCTGAGGTTAGGCAGAGGGGTGAGCTCAGCCTGGCTGCTGGGCTGTTTGTGGAGGGAAGCAGAGTTTGATGGAGTGTTGCTGAACCCCTTTCAGCCTGGCGTTTTCCCTGTTGCCAGCAGAGGGTACTGTCAGCCTCACACTGCTGCTCTGTGCTGCTCAGCCTGTCCCTTGCGTGTTGGGAGCTAGTACCTTTGCTGCTGCTTTAAGGATCTCACATATTCTTCCTCCTCTCTCCTGGTTGTTATGCAGCGATTTTTACCCATTCTTCAGTGTGGTATCACACAGGTGCCACCAGCGTTGCTGATGGGGCCTTGGTCAGCAGCAGGTCTGTCCTGGAGCCATCTCTGTTTGACATGGGTGTAGCTCCTGGCATGGTCTTACAGAAGATACCCCTGCAGCCCACCCCTCCCCAAAGCTTGCCATGCAAACCTGATACAAGACTTTTCCTACTTAGACCCTCTAAATCTTATGTGTGAATCTGAATGTTACCTGTTGTGAGGGCTTTTTCATGGTGCCTGCAACAGAGAGTTAGAGCATTGGTTAAAGAGAGGTAGCTCAAAATAGAGAGAATGTGCTTCTCACAGAGGAAAAGGCCTGTTGTAACTGACACAGGGACTCTTACAGGATACGACTGTCCGGCTACTGAAGGGATCTTTGAGTATGCAGCAGCTGTGGGAGGAGCCACCATCACTGCAGCCCAGTGCCTGCTGGACGGCATGTGTAAGGTAGCGATTAACTGGCCTGGAGGGTGGCATCATGCAAAGAAGTAAGAAAACAATCTCTTCCCTTGTGTTTTCTCACCTGATGTCTGAACCCTGCCTCCTAGCTCCCAGCTTCCCTGCAAACCCTCCGGGTGCGGCAATCCAGCTGGAAGAGAGAGCAAAGGCTGAGAGGGATGAGGGAAGGCAGGAGGTAGATGGGAAAGAAGCAGAGTGTAGGGCAGAGACCTGGAGAGAGTAGGTGAGTTATTGCCCAGTCCTGGTGCTGTTGTGGACTGCAGTGCAGGACTGACCTCTGGTTTTCCCTGTGCTCTGCGGGTGGCTGTTTGCTCCGAGCTGTAATGCCAGTCATGATCTTCTAGAACAACAGGAGAGGAAGTAAAAAATGTGATCCCTGTGACTCTGCAGTGGTGAAATAATTTGTTTTCATGAATGTGTGTTTTATTTTGTCCCCCATCTCCCAAAACATGAGGCCTGTATGCAAATTCAGACAAGACAGCACTCACCCTTCTCCCTTGCTAAGTGCTTTTCAGTGCCCTTCTGTTTCCCTGGGGAGCCCCAGAAATTAGCATGAAAAACACATGTCTAATCCTAGCAACTTGTATACAAGTATGCAGGTCTCTTTTCTTGCTCCAGTGACTTTTCCGACCTTGGCAGAGAAACTCTGGAGGTGTAATGGTGGTGTGCAAATGCCAGCAATGGCAGTCTCTCATCAGCTTTTTCCTGGTCAGCAGTTTGCTGAACATGGCTTCAGCTACAGCTTGCTGAGAAAGTGGAGAGTTTAGGCTACCTGGGCTCTTGCTTTTTGCTGGAGGAATGGCTTTTTCAAAACGTGTTGTCTTTTATCATGACTGCACAGTTTATAATATGGCTGTAACAGAATAAATCTTAATAATGTTGTTGCCACTGATTTTTGCTATTAGCAGTGTTCTAGGAAGCAAATAGTCTATTTAAAAAGAGGCATTTGATGCTTACTGGTACCAAAGGAGCCTTCCCAGTCACCCCAGTAGGTGTTGTGGGATGCTGCAGAGTAGACAGCAGCTGTGGTAGGTGCCAGTCCAGTGTAAAGCCCTAGCCAGGCTGACACCCACCTGCAAATGCTTGTTGGCAGGACCTATGTCCTAGCAAAATACATGTCCTTCTGTCAAAACAGACCTGCTGTCTCATGGCTTATCCAGGGTCATAAAGTTAGGAATGGTAACCACTGCCACCTGGGGATTTCGAAGTCCCCAGTTCACTGGTATGCCTTTGGGGCAGGTGGTAAGATGTTAAGTTGGTGCCTTTTCTTGACCCAGCTCTGCCTTGTGGATATGTGGGTGAGAAATCCCAAGTGCTGGCCCTGAGCTGCAGCTCTGATGCTGCTCTGCCTCTGCCCAAGCTGGTATGCTGCTCTGCTTGGCCTCAAGTTTGAAAGACATTCTGTGTTACAGCATGGAGAGAGTGCCTGAGATGTGACATAATTCACTTTGCTTCCTTGCAGGCTGGGAAGGAGGGGAAGAACAGTTAAGGAAGATTCCCAGGATACCTGCTAACATTCCAATTCTCAGCATCACTGTAAATGAACAGAGTCACTGGGAAGCATCTATGCTCCATGACATTTGCAGAGTGAGAGCCAGTGTGCTTTGCTGCCCTGTGCTTGCTCCTCACCTTTTCCAGCTGTTTGCTGAGCAGTGGAGTGTCAGGAGGGTTACGTTAGTAGAGCCCAGTGCTGTGGCTGAAAATCAAGAAGCATTTTCAAGAGGAACATCTTAGATCCTGGAGTCATTTGAGCGTGGGGAAGAGGGGTTTGGACACTCCTGCTGCAAAGTATAAAGTTTTGGGTTAAACCAGCCATCTAGGGCTGACCTAGGAGTGCATATGGGCTAGTGCCAAGTGGTGACAGAGACTTGACTTCAAGGCGAGTCTGGAGTAGGGATTAAGAAACTTTCTTGTTCCTTTGATGGTGGCATATGGAAGCTGCCCCCTGATCTGTGTCAGAGATAAGTCTTTCCATGCAACATCTGTCCTCTCTTCAGCTGCTGGGGCTCTCTTCTTGCTGAGCCTAGGAGCTGTATTGTGAGGGACTATATGTGAGGCATCCTGTTTACATTTTCTTGAGAAGAAAGGGAGAGTGTTACTTTGGGAAGAGGCTTAACCTTTGTACCCTGAGACTTTACAACAGAGCAGCAGAGTGTTGTGATTGCCTTGGACCTGCCTTTCCCTGCCAGGATCTTTCCAGGAGCTGTGACCTGGACAGCCACTGTCTGCCTGTGCCTGTCTAGCACTCACAGGAGAATGTCCAAGCAGAACTGCCCAGGGGCCTGTCCTCTTGCTGCAGAGGAAGAGGAGGTACATTTGGAGATTGCATTTGAGCTGAGTGTCTCTGTACTTCTTTAAAATATCGCAGATGCAGAAAGCTAGTGTTTTGTTCTGCAGCAGTAAACTGATCAGAGGTACCCTGCCAAGCCCCCTTTGGGTCAGGGCCTTTCTGCCACAGAGCCAGCTGATGCTTCACTAGCTGCCAGCAAGCCCCACGTTGAGAAGCAATTGGCACAAGCCAATGTTCTCTGTGCTTCCCAGCCATGCTTTGAGCTCTTGCTGACCTATCCCTTGGGATGGGCCTTGGCTGGGCTCTTTGTCTTCTTCTGTGCCCCTGCGAGGTGGAGACTTGCAAAGTGAAAGCGGCAATGCCAAGATGAGTGGTGATTGTATTGGCAAGGTTTAAGCACACTGACACTCTTTTCACAGAGATGAAGCTTCTGGCTTCTGTTACCTGAACGATGCTGTGCTGGGGATCCTGCGGCTGCGCCAGAAGTTTGACCGTGTCCTTTATATCGATTTGGATTTGCATCATGGGGATGGTAAGGCCCAGTGCAGGCTGTAAACAACACAACTGCATGGAGCTGGGGCAGGGGGAATGGGAGAAGTCAAGGCCTGTTGGGGCAGTAGGGCTTTGCCTGCTGCAACAGCTATGGCTTTGCCTCCTTTCAGTGCACTTATGTTTCCTCCATCCATTTGGGCCTTGTCCTGCTGTATGAATTTGCCCTGTGCTGCTCATCATTCCTCTCGTGAGCATCCAAGCAGCAGTCTTGTACCTAAAGCGACAAACTGCCTGTTCCCTCTCCAGTAATCTCCTCTACCAGTGGCTCCACAGCAAGGACTTCCTCTAGTGCCTTGTTTCCCATGCCAGCAGAACAGCTGCCAACAGGATTTAATTGTTTAATGCCACCTGTGCAAGAGGCAAGCAGTCAGTAAAACAGTGCTTTTAAAAGAAAGCTTGATACTGTAAAACTAAAGCCAGAGCTGGCCTTGCTGAAGCTGGTCTCCTTCAGGGACATTATGTCAACACCCCTTAACATTTCCTGCTCTCCTAAATTTTATGGTGTTATTCATTTTGCTCTGTTTTCCTCCCACATTTGGTTTTTGTTAAGTTTCCTGTTACTTATTTCCTCCTCACTCCCACTATTTTAATATGGCTTTAAGGAAAAGAAAAGGCATGTTGAACTGCAGTATCCCTGAGAAAAAGCAATAGAGCCCAGTAGTTCTGGTTCTAATCAGAACCAAGCTCTGGCCAAGGCATCTCTGCTCAAATCCCTCCCTTGCAGACCAAGTAGTGCAAGTGAGTGCTGCCAATGTAGGCACTGAGCTGAGGTATTGAGATCCATTCAGCACTGATTAGCGTGACGCCTGCCAAATTCATTTCAGTTATGACCTTTGCTGCATTTGAATTTGAGTCTGTATTGATGAAGGAAGGATTTATTGAGCCACATCTGCTTTTCTGCTTACTTTATTTTGTTCTTGCTCTGCTTGACCCTGTGTTTATCAAGTGGCTCATTTGTATGTTTAGACTCTCATTTATATAAATGATGCATTAAAGCTTTTTTCTCTTCCCTTTTACTGATAGGGGTTGAAGATGCCTTCAGTTTCACATCAAAAGTCATGACTGTTTCTCTGCACAAGTTTTCTCCAGGGTTTTTCCCAGGCAAGTTGCATCCAAGTTGGTTTATGCTAATTCAGTTGACACATCACTCATGAGGCCCTAGCAAAGGCAAGTCCCATCCCTTCTGTCCAGGAGAGGTGTCTCATAGAATCCTAGAACAGTTACAGCTGGAAGAGACCTTGAAGATCATCAGTGCAGCCTTTGTCCTAGCCCTAGCAACCTGCTAAATGATGCTCCCCAGTGCAACATCTACCTGTCTCTTAAGCCCCTCCAGGGATGGTGACTCAAGCACCTCCCTGGGCAGCCTGTTCCAATGGCTGACAACCCTTGCAGCAAAGAAATTCCTCCTAATGTCTAGCCTGAACCTCCCCTGGCACAATTTCCATCCATCTCACTGCCTCTCCTGTTGATTCAGGAGAAGGAAAGAGGGAGGAACTACATGTTTGGCATTTCTCCCTTTCTGGTTGTGGCCAAGATCTGGCAGAGCCACTGCTGGGCAGCCACCTGCAGCCCTTGAAAGCTCTGTGACAAAATTGGGCAGAGGACCAGGTCCATACAGCCCCTTTATTGGTCATGGCAAGTGGACTTCTCCATTAATATCCCAAAGGTCTGTCTCTCTGCTCTTATCTGAGACAGCCTCCACATTTCCCTTGTTGCTCATCCCTTTTCCCTTGTAATTAACTATGGGATGTTTCTGTTTCAGGCACTGGTGATGTGACAGATGTTGGCCTGGGGAAAGGTCGCTACTACAGCGTGAATGTCCCTATTCAAGATGGCATTCAGGATGAGAAATATTACCAGATCTGTGAAACGTAAGCCCTCTTGCTCTGATAAAACTTGCTTGGGTGGGACTGTGGAGAACAGAGACTGCACAGATTTTGTTTATTTACTATTTTTAATTATAGTCCTTCCTTAAGGCTTGCCCCTTCCCTTGTTACAGTTTTTAATTACAGTGAACGTGGATCTTGGTGAGGTCTCAGAAGTCTTGTCTGAGTCCTTAGACAAACTGAGAGGCATTTGTGGGTGGCTGGAGGATCTCTTTGCCATGGGCCAGCCTTGTGTGTTCAAGGAGAGATTGAGAAGGGACAAGTACTTTTCTCCAGTCTCTGTTCATCACTGGGGGAGAAAAGCCCCTGGATTTGGCTTGCAGCCGTTCTGCTTGGGGCAGCCAGTGTGAACATTTGATTTGATGCGACCCCTAAGCTGATCAGGATCAGATCCCCCTCCTCTGTGTTCTCAGTGATGCTTTTGCCTTCATATGGTGAGTGATTTGAGAGCTAAACTTACTGCAGGGCATTAGTGGAGGCAGAAGGCTAACTGGGAGCAGGGGGAGTGTAACTGGTACAAGTGGGAGCAGTGAATACAGAAAACTTGAGAGGCATCAGTGGATCTGAGGGACCAGGGCCATGTCAGCTGCATTTATGGTAACCATTTCTCCTCTCCACAGCGTGCTGAAAGAAGTGTATGCCACGTTCAGCCCAGATGCAGTTGTGCTGCAGCTGGGGGCAGACACCATTGCTGGAGATCCCATGTGCTCGTTCAACATGACGCCCGAGGGAGTGGGCAAGTGCCTGAAGTATGTCCTGCAGTGGCAGCTAGCAACTCTCATCTTGGGAGGAGGTGAGTGCAGGCACATCCTGCTGTTCACAAGGAAATGGATTTGTTCTCCTGTGACCCATCCTTGAGTGTGTGCCCTTGGGCTTGGCACTGACTGGAGATGAGCAGGGTGACTGCTGGGCAGCATCAGGAGGAGACTCTGGAATGGCCTGGATTTCACAGACCTGAAATCCTTGATACCAACAGGTGTGAGTCTCAGTCCTGACTCTAAGATCTTGACTTAAAGACTGCTTTGCTCCTCCAGAGAAAATAAAGAGCAGAAGCTGTTAATCCCGACGGCAGCTCTGATTCCCATCTCTGCTGATTGTCCCTTCAGCATTGCTCTTTAAAAGTGAGCACTGTGTTCCCACACCTGTTTGGGTTATCTGGCAATGAATGACTTCCTTTGGGTCCAAGCAGGTGCTTAGGCAAAGGACTGGCTTCCTGCAAGGTACAGCAGGGCTCTGATACCCAGTGAAAGCCAAGGTTGATTTGTCTCTGCCATGCTGCATAACCAGCTGCTTGCCTAGAGGGAGAGCACAGGACAGGCTTTATGCAACAGCATTTCAGAGCAACAAAAGAGAGCCTGTCAGCTCTGTGTCTGAAGCCATATCAGCTCTAGCTGTTGTCATTCTTGAGATGGGGATGATCAGGTATAGCATGTTAAGCCTAAAATTTGATGTGCCTAATGCACTTTGTTTTGGAAAGGTTATGAGTGTTCAATCCTACTGTGTCATGTCTCTGGGTATGCTGGGGATGGCAGCTTTCAGGTGAAAAGAAACCTCAAAACTTTAATCAAAAAATGAGGGAGAACTATTTGTCGTTCTTGAAAATACAAAAGGAGTGTCCCAGCACAGCAGTTTGTGGAGGCACTTGAAGTGGAGACTGGGAGAGTCAATACTTGCAAAAGCAAACAACTCCACCACTCCCCACCAAGAATCTCCCCTGCTGCCCCTGCACTTCTCTCCCTCTTGCCTTGAAACACCCTTCCCTGTTGCTAGGAGAGAGCCCAGGGCTAGGAGCTTCTGCTGGGCCTGTGATGGTGGCTGGAGGAACCTGGCCTGTGGCACTCTGGGTATAACTGGGGTTCAGCACTGAAGGGAAGTCTGGCAAGGGAAGCCTGCCCTTGCATACAGTGTCGTTTGGACCTGGCCTCATGGAGCCAGCAGATGCAGAATGCAGTGTTTGGGCACAGCCTGAGGGGATGAAATAAACTGGATTGTGTAAACTATGCGTGTTCCTAGCACTAAAAGCTCTCCCTTTCTCTTCCCTTTCCCTGCTTTTCTCCCTCCAAAATCACAATTTTTGCTGGCAACAGGAGGCTACAACCTTGCCAACACAGCTCGCTGCTGGACATACCTGACTGGGGTCATCCTTGGGAGAACACTGTCCTCGGAGATCCCTGATCACGAGGTAAGGCTTTGACAAACCTTCCCTTCTTGTGTGAGAGCCCAGGCATTCTACCTAATCCAAACAGCAGCCTTGCTGCTTAATACTGATCTGTTGAGATGCTGCTGTAGCAGCATGCTGGGTGCTTGTTCCCAAAACCTGAGGCTGTCCACATCTTTTTGCAAGGGATCTCAGGTGCCGATGAACTCCAGTCTCAGATAAGTAGAGAGGATGGGGAGGGGGAATGGCTCTTCAGGATGTGCACATACTCACATACTCAGCAGTGTTAGAAGCAGGAGAAGTGGCAGTCTAGTCCTGTTGAGGGAACCAAAAGCACTTCGTACCTGCTGAACAACCTCTGCTCCACCAACTGCTGCCACTGCTTCTAGAAGTGAGCTAACAGGAGGCCAGGGGTTTCTGAGGGGATGGTGGCAGGAAAAGAGGCAGTTGGCATTTAGGAGGGAAGCGGGTGGAAGTTGTCACAAAGCCGTGGCTGTAAGCAAAGTCCTTTTGTGGTTTCTTGCCTGTGCTCTGAGGCATATTCCAGTGTGTGCTGGCTGCTCAGCTGCTGGTGAGCTGGGCACCTGCCCCAGCAGACAGCAATTCCCAAAAGGCAACAGCTATTCTATAGAGCTGAAAAGAACTGCAAAGTGGAGCCCTCTGTAACAAAAGCTGTTTCTCCTTCCCAGTCCACAAGAGCCTTCTTCCCAAAACATGCATTTGAGATTGTTTTCCCCCCCACACACACTGCAAGAAACAGTTGTGTCATGGTTATGTCCACTGCAAGAGTTTGTCTTTCTCCCTTAGCCAAGACACCAGACTTTGCTCACTTGATGTGTTGCTATAGTCTTAAAGAGGAACAGTAGTCTGGAGGATGGCTGTGTCAAGTGAGCAGTATTGTCTAGGAAGCTGTTACTCTGCCTGTTTCCTCCTGTCTCTGCTGCAGTAGCTAAGAGCAGATGCAAGAGGACAAGGATAAAGAACAGTGCAAACAGAGTTTTTATTGGTACTCTTTCAGTTTTCTGTGATGTGTGGCCAAGAAGTGTCCTGCTGTCTCTGTATTTGTCGTGCTGGTAACATGTAAGGCTTGGCTTGTGAGAGGATTCAGCATTATTATGTACTTAGATGTTTAAGCTGGTTCTGGGGGCAGCTGTGGGAGCAGCACTTCTCCAAACCTGTCCTAGTCAAGCGAGACCCTGGAGCAGAAGAAGGCTCCACTGGCTATGCACAGTGTGCCTTGCAGAACTTGCCAAGTACCACACAGCAAAGGGGGTAGCTATTTCTCCAAGGTGGCACTTCTGGAGCTATCATTTTGGTTTCTGTAATTTCTTACTCTCCATCCAGTACCTGAGAGGGCTGAATTGGCTGAGCCTCTGGTTTGGAGCAAGGCAGGGATGCCTGGTTGTATGCCAAGTTTTTGTTCATAAAGAAAATCAGGTTTTCAGGTAAGTGTGTGTCAAATGAGTGTCCACAGCTTTTCCAAATAAAACATTGGGATTGACTGCTTTTGGGTGCAGCACTCTGCTTCCCAAGCCCTTAAATTAGTAGTGGTTACAACCTTCAGGTGGGCACAGACACTGCCGAACTTTGATGTAGTTAAGCTACATGTGCCTCTCACATGGAGAAAATGTTTTTGCCTTTTTATGCACGGGTCCCCCTGGGAGCCCTCCATCCAGCTCAGACAGCCAGAGACCTCTCTGTTGACTCTCCTCCCCTTTTGACTGCAGTTCTTCACAGAGTATGGTCCTGATTATGTGCTGGAGATCACCCCGAGCTGCAGACCAGACCGCAACGAGCCACAGAGGATGCAAGAAATTCTGAGCTCTATCAAAGGTGAGTTGTCCAAACCAACACTGCCTCAGGCTCAGAGCTCTTTGTAGAGAGCATTTCAGGAAAGCTCATTGAAGTCTTTCTTGCTGGCTGGAAAGATGAACTACATTCACTTGAGTGCTCTTTGTGTATTGTATTTGTCTCCTGCTTTCCATGGAGTTCTCAGTGTTGGTAGCAGATCAGCCCAGGGCTGTGGGTCCTTGTTAGTAAAAGTTGCCATTGCTTTTCCTCTGGCTAGGCAGAGGAGCACAGGGCCTCATCCTTACTAGAATCAGAGAACAGCCCAGGTTGTAAGGGACTTCAAAGATCATCTGGCCTAACCTTTAGTGAGAAAGTGTGCCGAGATGAGATTATCTAGCACCCTGCCTAGTCACATCTTGAAAACCTCTAGCAGTGGGGGACTCAAGCACATCCCTGCTGAGGTTGTTCCAGTGACTGATTGTTCTCACTGTAAAAAATATCTTTCTCACAATGAGGTGAAACCTCTCCTGCTGTAATTCATACCTGTTGCTCCTTATCCTCTCCACATGGCTCCTTGTGAAGAGAAAGCCTCTGTGCTCTCTGTACTTGCCTTTCAAGTACTGGAATACTGTGATGAGGTCCCACCAAGCCGTCTCTTCTTGAGGGAGAAGAGACCCAACTTGATCAGCCTTTCTTCATAGGGCAGGTTCTCCAGCCCTTTAATCACTTTTGTGGCCCTCCTTTGGACCCTCTGCAGTCTGCACCGAGGCTGAGATTCCTGTTTTGCTGCCTGGTCTGTCAGGTGTAGGGGTGGCACACCTGCCCCCTGGCTGGGCTGCTGTCAGGCTGAAACATCAGTGGAAATACCCTTTTCTGCCTCCTTTTATTCACAGGCAATCTGAAGCATGTTGTTTAGTGGAGAAGGAAGGCCCAGGTTTCCACAAGAGCATTTCCTGTGTGGAAGATGGCGTGTTCATGTGGTAAAATTTGTGGCTGCGGGGGGAATTTGGAAGAAATTACTGTTGGTTGATTTTTTCTTTTTCTCTTTAAAGAAGAAGAAAAGCTGCTGTGCCCCACAAGCACTGTGGCTCTCTGCAGGCAGGAGTGTGGGCCCTCTAGCCACAGCCTTCCAGTGCTGGCAGAGCTTCCCTTGCTCCTTCCTTTTTGCCTTTTTTAACACCACAGAGTTTATTCCTGCAACTGGTTTGGAATGTTTTTTAAGAGAGGGGCTGCTCAGAACTGTGAACCCTCCCCAGCTGGTGCCCAGCACCACATTGCCTTCTGGCAGGAGCATGGCCTCTGAGCTGCTCACTCTGAGCAGTGCCAAGGGCCAGCCAAGTCCTGGGGCACGGGCTGTGCCTCTTTCCCAGGGAAAGGCATAGCCATTGTGTTTTTAACTTTGTTTTGTTGGTTTTTTTTTAAATAAAGTATTTGAAATACTCCACTAGCCCTTTACTTTCTTCCTGTGCCCACCCTGCCTTGCCAGTCCTCTTTTCCACAGCACTTGATGTGTTCATTGGAGGTCCAGGCAGTGCTGGAAAGCAAAGATCTGTCATTGTGTTTGTGACTGTCCCTTCTAGACCCATCGCTTAAAGCAGCTCAAACACTCCCACAGGGTGATGGGCAGGCTCCTGAAATCCTGTGCAGAGGGACCAGACTCCAGGGATGTTGTCCAGAATGTCAAGGCACATGCAGGGCAGGGTGGCAGCTCCTGTCCTGGGACATCTCAAGCGAATCTCCAGATGCCCCAGCACCCACCCTGTGAGAGCTGCCACTCAACATCTCAGCAAGGGCACAGGTACACTGATACCTGGGGCAGATCCCTCCCCATGTCTTAGGCTGTGGAGCCTGACCTCTGCTGCCTTTGTCCCCTCCTTCACCTGGCCTGCAGAGCTTCCATCTGTGCTGTTTCTTAGTAAGGATATCCAGTTGCTGTGGGAAAGTATATTTCCTGTTGCTTTAATTAGATTGTGCTGGAATAAATAGCAAGATGAAGGGACACACAGCCTGGCCAGGCTTTGTTTTGATCTCTCATTTTTCACAAGTGATGCAAACAACAGGAAATCCAGAGTGGAGGGAGTTCAGCTGAGTGTGGCTCCCATGTCCCCAGGAGTCCCACCTGGCCCTCTCCCTGCTTCCCTCCCATGCCTCCTGTGGGGGGGTTAGGTGACACTGGCCTTGTGTGGTGGGGGCTGGCAGGAGGCTGCCACTGCCACCAGCACTGTAAAGTCTCTCAGTGCCCACAGGAAATGTCTGCCCTGGGGATTGTTAAGCTAGGAGAAAAATGAGCTGTGAGAGAAGCTGGCTGGCTGCCTGCTCTAAGCCACCTCGAGGCCCCATATGCTGTCCCTGCAGCAGGCACAGCCAGCTCTGGCAACTGCTTCAGGAACACACTGCTTGTGCTTTGTGATTTTTGTCCCCATTACATTGTTTTTGCAGCAAACAGACCTCAGTGATCTTAAAGCTTCATATGCCACAATATGAATTTATTAAAGGCAACTTCCTCATGCTTTGTAGGATTTCACCATTCATGTTGTGACTAAATTGAATTTATATGTAGTCTGCTAGATGGCTTTGGAATAGTGGTGTTATCTGCAGAGAAACACTCTGGTAATACAGAACCATCGTGTTCTGAAAGAGAAAAATAGGGAAGAACAAATAGTGGATTCAAAATCCAGATAGCTTTGCTTTTGAGAAGACTTCTGAATGAAGTAGACTACCTTTTTACAGGTTGTCATCCTTCATGCAGATTAGTCCTCCTCTTTTCAGAGAACACAGGCTCTCTACTTACCACAACTAAGGCATGATACAGGTCTGTGCTCCATAATTCTCTTGCTGCTGAAGAGTCCAAAGGTGCTACACAAGCATTTAATTCCTAGCATGAAAAAGCAAGATGTGCCCAGCAGACCATGTACATTGGAATTCTGGTTTGCTGATGCCTCTCCAGCTGATGAAGGGATTATTGCATTTGTCTGACAGGGAACAATTTGAGAAAATCCATAGGCATACCCATCACTGAGAGGGATTTGGAAGATGGTGAAGATCTTACTGAGCTAAAGTGCCAAAGTTTGTTAAACTGCATCTCTTATTTTTAGCTGATTCTGTGTGGGCCCTTTTTGAAGACCAAGTGGGAAGAAATCAACATCTTAAAGAAAATAAACTAACACCTCTTGTACTGTATCTCCTGTCATTCTTTCTCTGTATAGGGTTTTGGAGTTGTTACAGGTTGTTGAGGGTTTTTTTTACTGCAGTGTAGTTTAAATACATATTACCTGTTTGAGAACTTAGAGCTGGGAGAGGGAAACCCAAATTCCAATGCTTTAACAGTTGGAATATAATGCTAGAACAGTGCCATCACTGCAGGTTGTGAATGACCTTCAAGCCCTATTATAAATTTAACTCATTACTGCCTTACCTTCTGTATTAAGGAAACCTATTTGATAGGTCTAGAGTTTTTTCATGCTTCCCTAAATTCTATAAAATTAAGGCGACCATTTCTACTGCTTTTTCAGAAATTCCTGGAAACAGAAAAGTTGGTTATTTGGAAATTCCTATTTTGAATCCCCCTAAGGTTCACAGGTGACTGCACAGGGCAGTAAATAAAGGTGCTTTGAAAAACTGCAGTAAAAGAACTGCCTTTTAAACTCTGCTGCTTGCCTAGGAAATGGCATTTGTATCTTCTACATGCTTGAATAGAAGTCTATAAATATTGCATGCTTGATTTTGAGTCAGGCAAATTCATAGTGGAAATACAGCATTTTAATGTAGGAGAAGCCAACACTGAGGCCTGAAGAGCTGCAGTAATGGCACTGGAGGTAAATGATGGAGAAAGGACTGTCTTCTTTCATGGGGGATGGATTTTTCTGAGAGGAATATGATTGTATATTTGCTTTTATAGTAAGAGCTTAGAGATTTTTTTGGAAAAAACCTTGCTTTGAGATCAGCTTTTAAACTTGAGCTCCAAAATTTGGCAGCAGGCAGAAACGTTGCCACAGCAACCCATTATCTAACACTGTATTACTGAACCTTCTGCCAGTTCATCCACTGTTGAATGCTGAAGGCAACCTTAGTGGGTATTAGATGGTCTGTCCTGAAGCTGTGCAGCAGGCCCTTCCAAAATTAGACTGTGACGTGAGAACATGAACAGCTATCTGGAGAAAAAAAAGGGAAATAAATGGAAAAAAAAATTCCCTTTATAACAGCGAATGAACACACTCTGTCCTGATGAATTTTCATCATCTTGGTTAAACTATTGAGTGTTTTATAGTGGGTGGAGACAGTCCACAGATGTTTTAGGTTAGAGGGATGATTATGCATTTTGTTCTAGAAGAGCCTCTGAGCCTTTAGGATTCTGTCATCTTCCTTTTTCCTGCATTGATAGTAGTGATCTAGATGAGTCTGGGAAGTGCTGGCCTTCAGGAAGTGTAGTGAAGTATTTTGTTAGCTGTTACTAGGACTGCAAAGTGCATCTTTCATACAGATGAAGCACTACCTAAGAGAGAGTTTTACCTGATGAACTCTTTCCTGGTGCTGGTTAATTTGTTAGACCATTTCCTTGGGTGAATCATATGAGATGGTAAGTGATTAGTCACTGCCCAATCAGTTGGAATTCCTCATTTCTCCTGTCCCACAAAAGTGACTTATTCCCATGATTAGATTTCATCCCAGAGGCTTTCCAGTTAAAACAGTTCCACTACTGAAAATAATCAATGCTGGGCCAGAGGAAGTGAGTAACGGGAAAGTGTAATTCTCTGATCCAATGTGTAGAACACTTCTCTTGGAAGCATTATGTAGGTTCCTACCCACTTTTCAAGAATATGTATTTTATTAGGTAATCATAAGGAAAACATGGCAAAAGTCCATCTCCTCTCCAAGACAAGCAGCAAGGCTGTTGTAAGCTTTGCTTCTTTCTTTGTCCATTCAGTGCACTTGGTTGTGCCTTGATCTAGCTACAGGAAGGTGAGTGAGGATTACCCCAGAGCAGGGTGTAATCTGATGATAATACACAGCCCTTTCCTTGGAAGATGGCTTTGAACAGCATACATTAGGTCATCGCACTTGGGGGGAGGATTTAACCACTTGGATTTGTATGGAAAGCAGGAACAACTGCTGCTTTTACTATTTGGGTCTGGTATTTAATGGGAATGTTTCTGGGCACTGTACCTGCAAACACAGATGTGATGTTTGGTGTGTTCTAAGTACTGTAGCTTCTTCCTTCCTGGAGGACAGAATAAAAAACAGCAGTCTCAAAGTCCTGCTCTCTTAAATATATAACAAAAGCTCTCAGCTGTTCCAAAATACTAACACCATGTACAAAGCAGTATTTTAAATTTGCAGGGAACTTCAGTTTTAAAAAGGTAAATGGGCTACACATAATTTTTCCTTGTTTTTCCTAAATAATCACTGCATAAAATGAACTCTCTCCAGTAATAAAATTAAAGTGAGGTTTTCTTTTTCATTTATTTTGTTAGCTATGCTTCTATTCTCCACTTTCCCCATTTTGTTGATATTTTTTCAGTAATCATTGTGCTGTGTGCACTATGAAACCATTACAACTTCAAGACAACATGCATAGGAATATCTTTTAAAATAAAACCTATGGTTACATTTGCTTGAAACATTCAGGGAAAATTCTCATAAACTCTGAAATATTACTAGAAAGAAAATGAACATTCACAGGCTAATTGAATAGTTTTATTAAGAGTTTTGGGTGAAGCTTTTTCATCATGAAGTGTACTTACAAGGCTGAACATTTAAGTCTAATACTTTATGGCTTAGTATACTACTTCTCACTGATATGCTTTCATATACTGTTTACCTGATGGAGATAGCTCCATATTTATTCCCTACTTTTAACACACATCTTCTTTAATACTGCCTCTTGCACTATGGAAATAGGCCTTTTGGATTCATTTAGCTATAGACTAGTTTTTCTGGTGAAATCCTTTTTTTTTTCCCCTTCATAATCTCCTATTGAAGTCATACACAGAATACAAAACCTCCCTTGAAAGAAAATGTTCAGGGTTGTTCTTCAAGGCTCTGTGAAATATTGAACTAAGGGTTAAAGGGGAATTCTCAGGGAAGAAAAGCAAGGCAGGGCTGTGAGATGTTTAGCCACATGAGAAAAGAGAAAAGGCCATTTTGGAATGAAAGTCTTTCCAACACGTGCCCGTGTGAGAATGTATTAACAAGGCTGCAGTGCCTCTTTGGATGTGACTCAGAAAGCTGTTTCTATTTAATTAGGTAGGAAAATTGTGACACAGTCATGGTATGTGCCTTAGAATAACAAGAATGTTCAGCACATTGCACAGAATACAAGAGCTGTTGCAGAAGGAAAAGTGAAGCAGAAACTTGAAAAGATTTATATTATTTTACAAAATATCTTTTTTTTTTCCCTTTTTATAGTGTATGTATTTTGCCTATTTCTTGTATTGTTGTTTCAGTCACTTTCTTCCTTCTGGAACTGGTTGTCTCCAGTTACGTTGCTTTATGGCCAAAGATAAAACTGCCTGTGAAGTTAGCAAAGCCTGTTAAATAAGCTGTCAAAATGTGAACTGTTTCATACCTTAGAGCTCAATAAGAAAGACATTTTTATATAACTTAAAATTAAAGTCTTTCAGTGTCACCTTGTTGGACAGCCTGGCTGTAGATTGTATATAGCTGCTGTTCATTGTGATGCATCTGTAGGCTATTCAATTTCAATAATACGTGGTGAGAGAAACATCACAGCCTCAGCAAAACCAGCCTGGTAAAAGGGAGGGCTTTTCTTCAGAAGCATGTTTTAAATTGACAAGATTAAATGAGGTTCATCATGTTGTAGTAGCATTTGGGGAGATACGTGTCAGGCATCTTTCTGTGTGGTAGAGAATCCTGCATTTCAGATAGGTGAAAAAATAGCACTTGGAGTGAGAACCTCGTGTTCTTCAGAGCAAGGATTCCACTTGCTATCTTTGCATTTCTATCAAGGGCTCTCTTCTGAAGTCTGACTGCAGGGTTTTATTATTATTATTGTTGTTATTGTTATTTTAATGTTAATTCAATTACATATGTAAGCTGTATTTCATTTGCAAACAATAGAATGAGAACTGGCTGAAAGGTACAAAAATTAAGTACTGGTTGTAACTCAAAGCAGCAGCTCTTGTATTTCAGTAGGAATAGTTTCTTCTTAATAAACTATTTGATTATCAAAATTGCCAATATTTGATTATCAAAAAAGTTTCCTTTTGGTCATAGGAATGGCTAATCTAGAAACACAATTGCAAAGCCTCTCATGTTAATGTTCTCTGCCTTGGAGGTATCCAAGCATACTCAAATCAGATCTGTGAACAGCCCAGGACAACTCTGTTCTTAGTCTGTCCTTTGACTTTCCTGTGAACAGAGTTGGTTTCTAATATCTGAATTTTACAGAGCAAACTGCTGGGCAGAGTGGGTAAGCTGCCATGGCAACTAATGCAAAAGGTACATTTCCTGATAGAATTCCCCCTCAAATGAAAGATACATTTAGGAAGTGTTTGCTTCAGAACCATGCTTTCTAAGTGTGTGTATTTCAGTACCAGGCATGAACATGCTTCAATCCCAGCATTATAGGATACTTTATACATTCAGACATTTCTTCTCTGCTGCTTCAGTTTGAGATTGTTTCCATGTGGCCTAATTTTGAAGGACATCCTGTTTAAGTCTAAGGCAGGCAATGATTTAAAGAAGGAACAGACATTTTCTGAGTTAATTTCTGCTCCTGCCATAGCACTGTTTCCTGTTTTACTGTCAGATAGCAACACACAATATTCTAGCTAATTTTCTTGCCTCTAATACTCACATAGTGTTATTTAGCAACTTGGGGACAGTGATATCAGGCAGCTCAAATCATATGTAATTGATTGGTATTCTTAAAATATCACATAGCAACCTAAACTTACACATCCTTTTATGTGAAATGTGTGAACACAAAGAGAGAATTTATTATTATGTTCTAAACCTCTCTGTCCTGTATCAGAACTACTGCTACACTTTGTGTGATCTTACTGCTTTAGGCACTATGTGGGACTGTGTGCCCAAATAAAACTCTTGTAGGTTTGGATTGATTCAGGGATGATTTTTAATTTTTAACTGAAGAGGTCCCTCTGCTGGATCATTCACAGCTCCCTGCACAGGTTTTGGGGGTGTCATGCTTGAAATAGAAATGCACCATTAGTAATAGAGAGCATCTGTCAAAGATATTTAGAAGAGAAACACGTGAAATTTTAATATTTATCCATATTCTTTCTATATTTAATGAATATGAGAAGTCTGTTCTAAATATAAGTAGCAGCACTGGGCTAGGAATTTGAAGGTGTAGGTTCAGTTTTAGATGGTTTTGATCAGAATTTCTGTAAAAAGCTCTAAAATGCCAATGACAATACTTGAAATGCATGGATAATTAGGTAGATAATGGCTGAATAGCATAAGAATTTCTTTTGACTTCTTTAACTGTTTTGTAGTTAAGAATTTGAATGCAACTCCCCTCAATGGAAACTGTTACCTTGGAAGAGTGACTTTTATTGAAAAATAAGGTTATGGCATTTTAAAGGAATCACATTGCAATTTCATATTGTATATGATTCAAATATTCAGTTGTTTTTTTATTTATTATTTAGCTCAGCAAATTGAGCCATAATTGCTGTTACTTATACATTTTCAGCCAGTAATAAAAATGATGCCATTCTAAAGTTTGTTTGCTCCCAGGGCCAAGAGAATGTGTCACAGATCTTGCTAAAAAACAGTGTCAGGAATCTCTATCAGATGCCATTCTATGAAGGTGCATGTGTCTATTGATAGTTTTTTGCTTCTTANTTTTAAAGGAATCACATTGCAATTTCATATTGTATATGATTCAAATATTCAGTTGTTTTTTAATAAAACAACTTTTTTTTTTTTATAAAGGTCTCTTTTTTGCTATTTCCAGATCCGTGGGGGTCCTGACTCAAGGATCAAATTGTGCAGTCAGTTTACACAACTCGGGTGCACAAAGGTCTGTTTTTTGCTATTTCCAGGCATTTTAGCTCAACAGCAAAAGAGGATTCTGCATCCCTGCCTAGAAATACTTCACAATAACATGGCAAATAATCTGCAGGTTACTGTAGACCATATTTTTCAAGATATTATTTTGCATGGATAATTTCCACTCTGCAATTACTTATTATATTCAGTATAATAAATATGTAATAGGAACCAAAACCATAACATTTTTACTGCTCACTGTTTGGTTGGCTACAATTACAATGAGGAGAGATTCTTTGAAGTCAGTTGTAAATGTAATTGTCATAAATAAATCAGAGTAGACAGCTACAGTAAATATTAGTTACTACTTGTGGACTATAATTTTCTTCCTAATTGGAAGGGAAAACCAAAACACCATAGCATTTAGGAAAAAAAACCTACTTTGCCTCAGAACTTCCAGAAGGAAAATGCCAGTATCTCCTTGTTTAATCTCCATCATAAGTGTCCTTTGAGACATTCAGCAAGGCAGTATGCACATAAAGATTCCTCAGCACTGTGCAGTTATGCTGGGTAGTGCTGCCCTTTGGGGGAAAATTTGGCTAAATTAAAACACCTGGAACATTAGTAAGTACTTTTCCAAACACACATTGCTTTGCTCATCATTTGATGTTTCTAGCAAAAAGAGGAACTAAGAGAAAGGAAAATAGGTAAATATAGTAGATACTGCCAGAGACCTGCCTGACACAACATCTCCTCCAGCATGTGGCAGCAAGTGCTTTGGGGATGAAAATGAATTTCCTCATCCCTTTTTGCCTAGGCCATTTATGGGAACAGGAAGCAGGCAAGGTAAAGTGGCAGCCTTGCATTGTGTGCTTGCTGTCCTCTACTGCTTCCCTTGTAAGTGGGTTGCTCTAGGAAAGGAAGTATGGATCTTATGCTTGATACCACTTGCTATGGAAGATGACAGACATTTTGGAACATCTGAAGAATTCATATGGAGAGAAGCTGCGTCAGCAAAGGAATTCTCTGCTGACACCCAAGTGCAAAAGGGCCAGAGGGAGATAAATGCTTACCAGGGTTACCCTGAAGTCTTGCAGTGAAGCTTAGCTGAGTGTGGTGGTTTATTTGACTGGCTGCCAGACACCCACCCAGCTGTAATCTCATTTTCCTTCTCAATAGGACAGGGAGAGAAAACATGATGAAGAGCTTGTGGGTCAAGTTAAAGACAAGGAGATTGCTTACCAGTGACCATCATGGGCAAACTAGACATGGGGAAAATTAATTTATCACCCATTGAAATAGATTTGCTTGGTTGGAAACACAGACAGTGTAAAACAACACTCTCCTCTCACATGCATACACACCTTTTCTCCCAGTCTCAGCTTCACTCCTCCATTTCTAACTCTTCTAGCTATCCCCCATCCTCTAAGCAGTGCAGTGGAGGTTGTGGCCAGTCAATAACAGTTCCTTTCTGCTGCTCCTTTCTCCTCAGCCTTTTCCCTGTGCCAGAGTTTTGGTGAGGAAATACCCCCTGCTCTGCCATGGTGTTCACTTTGGGCTGCAGTGTGGGTATCTGCTGCCCCATGGTCTCTCCATGGCTGCAGAAGAATCTGCTCCAGACCTGAAACACCTCCTCCCCTCCTTCTCCCCTGGTCTTGCTGTTCCTAAGCCATTCCTCACACTTTTCTCCTCACTCCTTTTTCCCTTCCTCAGACAGGCTTTCCCTGAGGCACCACAGACTCCACTAACGAGCTCAGCTGTGGTGGGACCAGCTAGAGCTGACTGGAACAAGCTGGGACTGGCACGGGGCAGCTCCAACCTTTCCTCACAGCTGCTGCTCCTGTAGCCCCATTGCTGGTCTGACACCTGCACACCATTTACCCTGATAAAGGCTCCTCAGGCTGTCCCACTAGCAGATCTGGAAGAGTTGTCTGCAATCCCACCAGCAGCCTGAAGCCCTGCCAGGTGTTTGGGCGGGAGTCTGGCTGAGGGCTGGCTGTGGGCTGCGGCCTGGGTGTTGAGCAGCAAGGCTGAGGGCTGAGCTGGGTACAGACAGCTCGAGAAGGAGACTTGTGAGTATCATTCTTGCTTTGAAGATGTTTAATAATTGTTGGTTTCCTGAAGTTTCTTCTCTCAGCATTCTGCTAAGTTCTTATTGTTTAAAATCTTGGTGGTGTGGGTTTTAGTAACAGGTTTTGTCTGTGAAGCCTCAGGAAAGTAGTTTAGGTTTTCTGGGTTTCTGAGGAAAATCTCTTGAATTTTTAAGGGAATTGTTAGGCCCTTTATCATCATCATTTCTGTAGGCAAGATCATATAGCAGAAGTGGAGATGTTAGAAGCTGTCTTTTTGGAGACTTGTGATTCTCTTTAGAATGTGCCAAGCAGGTAATTATGTGAGGAATGGAAGTCAGTAGCTGGCCTCCATTTTGTGCATTTGTCTCTGATGTGATGATTCTTGTCCAACTAACTGTATTTAGAAAGGGTCTCTCTAAAGCCTAGTACCATGAAGAACTTGTTTAACTTGAGGAACATTCTTAAGTCTCTTTACTGTTTTTATATGTCAAAGTGCTGTTTTGAACTGGAGTTTCAGTTTCTAATTTCAGACTCCAGCATTATGCATGATACAAAAATGGTCTGTTATGCCTTGAAGTGCTGTAGGCATTGCATGCCACAAAAGCTGAAAAACCCCAGGCATTTAGATTTAGAAGGGTACTTCATAGTAAGTTGAGACTCAAGTTTTAAGTAATCTATAATGAGTTGATGTGATGTTTATCTTCTCTTGTAATTGAAAGTAGTGACAGTTTTGTTTTCCTTGAGCAATCTATGTTAGCTGTGGAATTCATAGCTCTCATTTCCACAAAGATAAATTGATTGAGCAGAAAAAAATGTGGCAGAAAAATTGTTTGAACAGAATCAAAGTTGCATCTGTTGTATACCCTACAATAGGAATAAGATTACTGAGGATGAGTTATTTCTGAGATCCAAAGGTTACTGTGGTCTCTCATTTCTATTAGTAGCTGAAGTTGTAAAAGAAGTATCTGAAAATATACAGTGCTTTGCTTGCATTACAGTATTGAGTGTAATATTATTGGATTACAGTAATGCATGAGGTATAAAGGATCTTTAGCAATTGCTCCTCCATATTTAATGTTTTATAGAACATAAAATCCCCAAGAAGTAAATGTCAATGGAAAAGATCAGACCAATTCACATGTGTAATTGATTCAGAAACTGCTCCAAAAGACAACTTTTTGTTAATGCTGCATATAATATGAACAATGGGAAATTTGTAGGTACCTGAACAAACTAAAGACTGTAGATAATTACTTGCTGCAGCTAGCTAATGAATAAAGATTCTGTAGTTGTGTTGGAAGTTGATTGAAGGTACACGCTCTCTAAGTTCCCTAATAGTCCTTGGTAAGAAGATACATTACACCTAATTTTATTTGTCTTGAAAGAAGAACTTCTGTTAAAGAAATTCCCAAAAAGAGAGGGCGGAAGCACAGTAACAAAGTAAGGAAGTATCTCATAAAAATATGAGATTTCTCTGATGTTAGCTATGAAGTGGCAACAACTGAGATGGTAACGCTGTAGGTGACAAGAGTGGTGATGAAGTGAATCTGTTGTGAACAGTTTTTAAGTGAGGAAATGTGACGGTCAGGAATGTTTGCAGGATGCTTGTCAGTGAGCAGTGGCTCAGGCACAGAAGTGCAGAAGCTGTTGGAGGAACAGTAGAGCATTACAAAGATGAAAAATGAGAAATTGCCCTTTTGTTTTCCAGAGCTGTCAGATCCAGAGAGCTTCAGAGAAAGGAGTTCAGGCTCAGAAGAATTGACTTTGTTAACTACTTACAGGTATGTCCTTATAGCTGTATAGAGCATCTGTACTGGGGAGCATACCAGCTGTCTGTAAAACGCAGCCACTAATGGAAATAGGAGACTGTAGTAATCAAATAGCTCAGTGACTTTTCCTTGGGTGTTTCAGTGGTGTGGTTTGTGGTTTGTTTTGGTTTGGTTTTGTTAGCTATTTTAAGTAAGGCAAGAAAAATTCATGCAAAAATACAATTCAAAACAAAATATACAATGAACCACTGTGAGGAAATGAGCAGCTGACAGACATGGTTTACTGTGATTGAGAGGAAACATTTATCTGCTTGTGAGAAGAGCAGGTTTGTAGTCATATGTCTCAACAGAAGGAGAGTGATGGTGGAATATCCCCCGAAGCAGGGGCACTGGAGCATTTTAAGGGAGGGAAGTATGGTCTTTCCCAAAGAAGTGAAGGCTTGTTTTCATGGCCATTTCACAGCCTGGGTTGAAAGCTATAGAGATGGTTTTGCACAGTTGAATGACAAATTAGTAAACTCTGCAGGGCAAACAGGTTTTATGCAAGACTCTCTCAAATATGTGTGTTGTATATATTTCTGGACACCAGTGGCAACAGGGCAGCTCCATTCTAGCCAGATGTCTTCTCTCAGGCCCTGTGCTAAGCTGCAATAGCACCACAAAGAATACTCAGCGTGCACTGTACAATTTATAGCTCTGGAAAGCTTTACTGGCTTCATCTGTTGATTTTTCAGACATGTCACTTGGTCCTGCAGGACTCAGCCTTTGGGGATTTAGGTTGCTTTCCAGCAGAGCCACACAAATGTTTGTGCACCACATTATACTTTTGGGTTTTGTGCTGCTGAGTCTTTTCCCCATGTTCCACAGTAACTCAGCATTCACTGTTCTAGTGAAGAATTGATGGATTTAGGATTTCTGGGAAGGATATAATATATTGGTTTATTTTACTTCTCCTTGATAAGGCGCTTAAAGATATTTCTAGTTTTCAAACAAGACTCAAAAGAATCTGATGCAAATTTGCTAACTGAATGGCTACCTAGCAGTGACCTAGGTCTGTTGAAGAATTAGTATGGATGAACTTTAATTGCTGGAGGGAGCACAAAAAGTTGTAAAAGGTCAGGTAAAAAATAGTGTGGTATCAGTGACTTATGGGAAGCGTTTGCTAATGTCAGCCTGTATTTCAATTATCAATAATTTAGAAAGAGCTTTCACTGGAACCTTCTGACTGAGCATTGGCATGAGGATACAGTCTTGATGCAGATGGAGATGTTTTGTTATTGAGTGGATTGGTTAATTGACATCAGTACAGTTCACTGTTTTCAGTCTTTCATGTTAGATCAAAAGATGTTGTTGAGGCTTCACTCTCTCCAGCTATTAAAAAAACTTTCTTTTAAAAGATAAAAAACCCAACAGAATTCAAGGTCTCAAATCTTGCATAAATTTGATATCCTAGTGAATATGCTAGGAATCCATTGCCTGAACTGGGATGAGACAAAGACCTGCAGGCATTCAGTGAGGTTCATATATCTACATACTTGGTCTATGTTTTCATATATTTGTATTTTCTAATCTTAAATATTTCAATTTTCTATGTTATAAAATATCTTAATGAGATTTGAAAACAGTGTGATGTGTAAAATTGATAAAATATGAACTTGACTGAACTTTGTGTTTCTCCTTGAGCGAGATGTGAAGATTGTGTTCTGTTAAATATTAAGCTCCAACTCATGGTAAAAAGAATTCTGTACTAGTAGGTGTAAGAATGTGTGAGTTTTGTCTTCATATTGTGTCTTATACTACCTAGTGCAATTCGGTAAGATACAAAACAAAGACTTAAACTTCTCAATGGCTGAAGAGTAAATACATGTGCACACCTTGGAACTTTCACTTCTTGTCCACCTCACAACTGCCACTAGAGGGTGGTAAAATATTTCAAGTTTTTCTTTCCTTTTTCTTTTGATTTTCGTGGGTTTTTTCTTTCTACTATTTGAACTCCTGTTGAAGTGTACACTAATGTCTAAAAAGGTGATTTGTGCCGTACCATACTCTCCATCCCCAGATTTTATAATTCATAAGGACTTTTGCTAACAGACCTGTCTCCTGCTCTTGTGTATATAACAGGTATATATCAGCTATGTTGAAAGGTTTTGACTGGGAGTTTGCTGGTGTGAGAACCTCAGGCTCTGCCATGACTTGTCTGACTTTGCACTGACTTCTGCTTGTGCTGCAAAAGGTGTGGGGGAAATGCATTCAGGCTCAAATGTAATCACTTCTGTCATCACTTTCCATTCATCTCTTGAAAGGTAAACTTTCAGAGCAGTAAAGACATACAGTAAAATAATGATGAGGGTTTTCCTGAGTGGTGAACTGGTAGCAGATCATAGCCCAGAGCAGAGACAGCTGTCCAGGAGCTGCTGCTCATCCCTGGTAGTCCACACAAATCACACCATCGTGCTTCCCATTGCTGTTTGCTCTGGCAGAATGTCTAGGGGAGAGAGGTATTTTCAGCTTCTTTGCAGCCAGGCAAGCAGCACTCTGCAAAGACAGGGGTAGGAAATATCTGCTGTGATCATTGTAGAGGGAAGAGGCAATACCTGATAGAAATCTTAATAAATATTTGACAGTGGTTGAAAGTCTTTGATGTTGGCATAAGGGCACTGAAAGTGCTGTGTTGGCATGGATAGGTGTCAGCTCCCAGTACATGATTTTAAAAATAAAATAGAGAAAAGCTTTTTACATACTGCAGTTCTATTGATGATATTGGTTTTAAATACCTTCTCTTTTCCTGACATACACTGTTCTTTGGGGAGTAAGAAAGAGGATTGTGCTCTGACCATGAGCTCATATGCTGAAAATTGGATGAAGCAGTGGGTCCCTTTCAGTGAGTGATGTGGTGCTCCTGTGCATGCCACCAAAACCAGAAAGGCCAGTAGCCTTCAGTGTTGGGCACTCAGCAGTTTGGAGTTTCCAGGAATCCATGCCCAATTAAGATATCTTGGAGTGGGCATATGAAAAGGGAGACATATGAAAAATTGCATCTCTTCCAAAAATCTACATTGCACCCAGTTTTAGATTCCTGTGTGTCTATGCCTATTGATTTTTTTCAGTAAGTTCCAGAGGATTGATTTGGGAGTGTATCTTTAGGTAGTGATGTTCAGTTTTTCTGGTTATTACTGCAGTGTTACTCAAGATGCCTGTAGCTAGGCTTAGTGTTCTGCTTTTCGTTATTTTATAAATGTAAATAATAATACAAAACATAAATGGAAAGAAGTGCATGGATATCAGTGCAGTTTATTTCTTGCTCTCTACAATTCTTCCTGTATAGGAAATGCATATTTACTACTATTGGAGTAAAACCATCATTGACACATCCTGTGGAAATGTGGCTCTACATGTAACAGATCAACTACTAGGACCAAATTATTGCAAAAATCACAATATACGTGGCAGTAAGGCTTAGCTATGTATTTGTGAATGTACTTTCTACTGTTTGATGTACAGCTTAAAACATACATATAAAAATGCCTCATACTGTTTATACATAAAATACAGTTTTATAGGTATCACCCTTCATCCCTTCATGTATGATTTGTTACTGGAAATAAATATCTACCTATTGACTTACAGTAGTATATTGTTGAATTTTTGTTTCAACAATACACAATGTTTGTGTATTGTTTCACTGCCTTTAGGTTTATCATTTTTCCCCTCCCCTAGCTTAAGCAATTAAGTAAGAAATTGGAATTCTTGTTCATAGTATCCTAAAAATTCTCTTTCTTACTGGAGATAGATTTTCATAACTGAAATATGACATTCAGTGAGAATGGTCAGCTCTGACTTACATTTTAATGGTGAAGCTCCTTTCCCTAAGCATTGTGTTGACAGTGCTTTGGTCAGCCTTACTGGATTTTCAGTAACTCCAAGTAAAATTCAATAATCAGATCATTAAAGAAAGCATATATTGCAAATTACATTGTATTAATATTTTACTTCTACTTTAGCTGAAGAAATATAGGAGTATGACCTAATAGACAGTTTTAGCTTCAGTAATTGCAAGCTGTAAGGTACTGTCTGATTTGTCATTCTTCTTGGATCTTCTGTATTTGCCTTTAATACCTATTAGTCAAACAAGAGAACATGGCCACTTCTGCAAATATTAGGTTTCTTAAATGATGTATAAAATCTTGTACACTGCTGAACAACATTTTGACTATTGTAATAATTTTACGTGAAAGCAGTCTTGGGTGAGAATGTTAATTGTAGGAAAGGAACCTGAAAGGGACTCAGATCTAAGAGCATTCTAGCATATAGGTGTAATTAGTTTGCCTTACAGTAAATAGGAAAAGACACCCAAAACAGAGGGTATTATTTTATTACCATTTTGTAGGGTTTGGTAGCTAGACACAAAAGTAGAATATTCTATTGTAAATTAACTTACCCTTCTTTAACCTTCAGCTGCCAGAATTAGTTGTTTGGCTTTGCTTCTTTTGTTTGTTGACTGACCAAATTCTCTTTTCTCAATGACTTCTGAATTATTTTGCAAAGCTTTTTTGACTGCTTTATCTCCCATTTCATTTCCTTTAATATCTACACAGGCTGGAATCCATACAAAAATGACATTGTTGCTGTGACATATTACCTTATTACAGACATCAATAATTTCCAAAGCTATTCCTACTCTGGTGATTGAAATTTCTAGGATGATATCAACAGCACTTAAAAGATCTGGAAAAGTGACAGATTGTAAAGGTTGTGCTTTAGCAATCTAATTCAGTGCCATCAGGATAGCAAATAATTCAGCAATATAACCAGGTAACTAATCTAACTGGCTTTGTCAACCTAAATTCACACACAGGAGACTACTAAATCCTATTCCCTTACCATCTCTAGAATGAAAATGGAAAACAAAATAGCAAAGATTTTATATAAAAAATACAGCATTAATTGCAGTGAAATTTTTAGTCAAATAAGGCTTTGAAGAGTGCAACAAAACTTTATAGTAAAACTAAACTCAAGTGTTTGGAGCCCTGGTTGTGCTGTTGGAGTGCTCTTGCATCAAGTCTGAGAACTCTTGAAAGCTGGGCTGAGTGTGTTCTCACCTTTTATTTCAGCTAGGAGCAAAATACTGTAGGAACTGCTGCTTTTTATTATTCAGAAATTAAAACTTTACTGTTAAAAGTAGTTAGTTGTTTGTTGGTTTTTTTTTTAAATCCTTTAAGCATCTGATTTCCTGCCACGTGAGGTTCAAAATTTGCTTTTTGTACTACTACAAGGAGCTTCCTAATGTTGCCTTCTTAAACTGTGCCTTATCCATCTCTTCTTGTGGTGCCAGTCTTTCTAGCTCTGGGTTGTTCACTTCTACTGGGAAAGTCTGTTCAATAAGGAAAATGTCCATGCTTTCATGGTGTGGTCTGTAAGCTCCTGCCCAGTATCCATATCCCTGCACATATTCAACAGACATGCCCATGACAGCCACTTAGGAAGTTCTGCTGAATCCTTGGTTTTCATTCCTTGGTAGCCAACCTCTACTCAAGAAATAAGAGAATGCCATATCCAAACAATTAAGATCAGGTTGCAGTGCTAAGCATTTGACACGTACAATTTAAGGCAAAATTTTAGGTTTTAGAAAGTGAATTCTTTCTTCATTTCCCAGAAGCTGCTTGATGTGCTTCTAATTCTTTATTCTTTCATTGTTCAAGTATAAAACTGAATTTGATGACCACAGGTCATTATTCAGTCATTCCTCTAAATATTTTAATTCCATGGTAAATGTCATTTTTCCTTATTATTGGAGATATAGAGGTAATGAATTTTCAGTAACTTGAAAGAATTCATAGATAATTTAAATTACCCACATCTGTGAATACCTGCCCTGAAAATTACCCTGTGCTTGTGCTGAAGTTAGACTAGGCAATGTTGTGTGTTCTCCAGGCTGACATTTCATTATGTTGTCACATTATCATACATACAATGGAAGACAAAGTGGTTTTAAAGCAGGGCTTAACTATATATGCTATTCCACATTAATCCTTCTCTTTTTCCTTATAATCTAAAGAGGGATCTTTTGTTTATGTAGGAGTATTAGGATGTATAAGAATGCTAATTTTCAAAGTGAAATACCTTAATTAATTTACATGATGCCCATTACTCACAGAGTCTGCCCCTTCAGTTGGCTATTGTCACCCTACCTTGATCTCTTTGTTGGAGAAAGCATTTTAGCAAGCTGTTGCTCTCTTAAACACAGTATATGTTAAAGAATCAAGAAACTTATGGCTCTGCATGTGTGTTTAAACCTTATTTTAAAACAGAACCACAGGCAAGATTATCCCTTTTTGAACAGGGTATTATAGCATTTCTATGTCTATAAATACAACACATAAAGCTCCTTATTACCAAATGCTTTATTAACATCAGAAGACAGTCTTATGACATGATCTATGGTTGATTGATTTGCCTGAAAGCCACTTTAATACTGAGGAAGAAGATTATTCATCTCCAGAAAGAATGACAGCCAACAATAAATCATTTCCTCCATCTTCTTACATAGCAATGAAGTTAAGGCTATCAGATGAGAAGAACCTAAATCAAAGCATAATTCATTTTTTTCTTTTTCTTTTTTAATAGGAAATGCATAAGATTGCTTTGGTTTTTTGATCAAACTAATGCTACAAACATAGTCACTGCAGATATGATGAGCTATCAGAAATTTAAACACCGTAGGAACATGGGCTTTCTACCCCAATTTTAATTTTCACTTGAGGTTTAAGATTGTTTTCACTTGTTTTATAACCTAATATACTTATGAAATTGATCAAATTTCAGCTATTCTAGAATATGAAGGTTGAAAGTATGATTTAGGGCTGGTTGTTTGGGGATTTTTTAGAACTCCTTCACTGAAATATTTTGGTGATCCATTAGTTGGAATACTTATGTAATGGTTTTATTCCTCAGTGTTTATATTGCGTCTAAACTTCCATATGAGTATTTTTCCCTTCCTACACTGGTCACACTTAGTTGTGATATCCCATAAAATTGCCAAGGCAGCAAAACTGTGGCAGCAAGATGTGTTCCAAGAGCATCAAATATTAGTCTGCAGAATCCCCTCCCTTGCCTGTCCTCAGGAAGAAGTGTTCAAGTGTGGATTCAATCCCAAATTTCAAACAGATTAGGATTTTGAAATCTCCTATGAAAGCAGGAATACTCAGTTCTGAACATTTTGATACCTAGCTGGCCATGACTCTGCACGTGCAGCAAAGGAGCAAGAGCAGAGAGCAAGGTTACTAATTGAACAATGAGTTGCTCTTAGACCACCTTAGAGTAAGAATTAGGGAAAAAATGTGAACTCTTGTGACAATCAGAATATCATGATTAGCTGAAATTTTTGCTCCAAATTCTTTTTCATCTCACTTTATTATTTGGTAATGATAATAACAAGACGTTTCACCTTTTTATTATTGCTAGTCTCAATCATGAGTACATACATCTATATTTTGTTAAAATTTGGGTAAATTTGTCTTGCACTTAGTGTTGGCTCTATCACTTGAATTTGGTGCCAACAAATCTGTTCTTTGCTGCCACACAGGTTGTGTTTGTAGTGCTTGTTTGGGGTTTTTTTTGGTTTGAGGTTTGGGGAGGAGGAATTTTTCTTGGTTGGTTGGCTGTTTTTTTTTAAAAAAACAAGCATTTCTGGCAAAATTATACCTTCATTATTTCTGCTTTTATATTAAGTATATTCTCTTAGTTTAGATAACATAATGAATTAAGGACTTGGTAGCATTTTTTTTTTAATTTTCCTTTTTTTAATCCTTATTGGTTTTGGCATTCTGAAAGCTTTATTGAGGTTTTGATTTTTCTTACTTGACTGTTGTAAAGCCACTTAGCATTGCCTTATCAAGTGCAACTAATTAACATCAAAGGGATATTGTTATTCATTATCGTTCTATGATCAGTCATGTATACCATATATGCTGAACTGGCTCTTTTGCATCTCATTCAGTATGCTTACTTTAAATTTCTTATAGATTGCCTTCATCACTTGCACAATACTACACAAGTTAATATGCATATGCATTTAAGTGGAAAATTACCTATTCCTGAAGACCCATCAGACCTATCTATTGGCATTTGCTCTAAAGTATACACACAAACTTTTCACTACTAACACACAAAGCTTACCTATTCTTCTTTATTTCCTTGCTCCCACTTCACTTACTAGGCTCATGATCAAAACCTAACCTGCAAATCTCTGCTAGGTTTAGTTTTGTCTCATAGGGATCTGGTTTTCTCACATGTGACACTGTTGCTTATTGAGAACCTATAGGCAGACAAAGGGTTACTTCCACACTTTGGCTGTTTTCTACTACCCCACCACTGCAGACCCTCTTCTTCTGTCCTATCTGTGCAGAATATGCTTTCCTTTTCCTGAACTGAGGAGGGAATTCTCTCAATGTTGTAGAAAAAGCCTTGTGTCTGAAACAAGACCCTGAAACTGCAACTCTCTAGGTTTTCAGGTCTGTTTCTGTCAGTATATCAACACGGGTATGTTCCCAATATTCTAGGAATGTAGAGGAGAATTTGGACTCTCACAACTGAGTATAAATTGTGCAGAAATACAATATAATAATTCTCAGAAGTTAATGTATTTGACATTGGGAATGGCTTTCCTGCCATGTCATAGAATCCCACAGATGCATACCTCATGATGTATACAACCACTGACCACAACCAGAGAAGTTAGGCTAGTTTTTAATTAGACATGCTAATATATATGCACCTTTTCCCTGGATTTCCAGCTTATTTATATACTAGCTTTATATTTCTAGGCCTCTTTAATGTTTAATAGTGTCTTGCAAGTGTATTTGTATGGCTTAGATATAATTATGGCTATACAAGAGGTGTTATGTTGCATTTTTGTTTAAATCAAAGTCTCCAAAATACAGTGATGGCTCTGGTGCCCCCATGAAAATGGCACTTTTCTATTATCAACCTGTGATCCTGTTCTGTGCCTGGGAGTGTCCTGAACTTTGTGGGCACTGCTCACTGTTGCAAAAAAATAAAAAAGAATGTCATTTATACTACAAAGATGCAGATTTTGAGGATTATCTGCGTCCTGTGGAAAAACTGGATTTTTTTTTTTTTACAAATTATTTGGTATCAAATCAGGGAGAAACCACACAGTTTAAAATAAATTAAAAAGACTAAAAGGAAGTACAATATACATGTATTAATGAGGGCTTTCTATTTTGCCTGAAAAAAATGAAAACTTGTTTAAAAAGACTAACTGTGACACTCTTTACTTTCAGATGTTATGTAGTAGAGACTGGTGCTACAAATACTTCTCTGATTTTAATTTTGGTACATTAGGAAGGCTATCTAGAATTCCAGCAGCTTCTGTGTTCAGGAGATATACTGTTTTGCTGGGGGAAAAAATGAGAACTTGTAAATATGGATCAAATAGAATCAGTTTATTGAAAGGCAAAAAAAAAATCAGTGTTGTGTCAGTAGTGAGTTTCTTGCTTCTAAGTAATTTCTAAAGAGAATTAAAAGAAATCAGGTTTTTGTAAACTACTGATCCAAACTCCTGAAAAAGCCAGAGGTCTTAATGGATTTTGCCTAATGCCTGAACTGTGTGTCCAGCCACCAGAGGTACGCTCAGAAACTGTGAGAAGTTGCAGCTAAAACACTGCATCCATAAATACACCAAGACTTTTGTGATTCTGTAAACAAGTGAATCTCTTAAAAAAAAAAACAACAAAAAAACAAAAAAAACAAACAAAAAAACCAACAAAAACCAAAAAGCAAACAACCCATAACTAACTGAGCTATACTAAAGTCATTAACTCCAGTATCCTTTTTCACTCATCCTGCTTCTCTTCTTTCTGTGGTCTTGCAGTATTTTTTCTCATTAGAATGAACTGACTGTTCTTCCTGTTAGCCACGTCCTCTCATTCCTTCTCTGTTTGGACTTTGCTCATCATGCCAATCATATGAAAAATAGCAGAATGTGGGCATCTTCCTCCTCCTCTTTCCCATTTGGAGACCCTTTTGTACAGTTTTCCCTTTTATATATATGTGTGTGTGTAAACAGTTCATTGGAACCAGTACTTGAATTTTAATAGTTTACAAGTAAGAATTGATGTATGAAACAAGCATGTGTGACAGTTTTCATGTAGTTCTGTACCCTGTTGCATGTCACATAGACCTCTTTATATTTCAGACCAAGTTACTACTACTAATTTAGTAACTGTTTCTCATGTAGAGCTTGCTAATATTTTTATAGAAATTGTTTTTATAGAAATACATGTTAATTGATCACAAAAAATGCTTACATGCCGACACTGTAAACACAAATACCTTTGTACACAGTCAGCTTACTGCTATGTAAGGAGTACAGCTGCTTAATGTGGAAAAAAAAAAGGTGAATCAGTTCTCTTAAACATTTTAATTGTCATAAAAATCCTTTATTAAATAGGCATGGTGTTCAGTCTTTTTTGGTTTTCCCTAAGTTTGGAATAAGTCATCTTGTATTTGGCACTGTCTGAAAAATGTAATTTGACATTTTTAAAATGAAAACCGTCATGGTATTTAAAGATGAACTTAAGCTCTACTAATTCTATTAAACTGCAGGCTGCCAATGAGTTATAAAGCCTAATTAATCATTTTGTCAGCTTTGCCTTCTGAAGCTAGTCAATATAAATTTGAATAAATAGGAAGCTGTTGACCCAGGCACCTCTGGCTGCTCTGAATAAAGATGTGCTGGTAGTAAAATACTCTAACTACTACCTATTTTGACTGCACATAGTATGCACAGATACAACAGGGCATTATTCAGTGCTAACATACAGGCATGCTGGTGAAGTCTTAATTTAAACTATTTATTTGTGGTGATAAATAAAGGAATAGGTGTAGTAATTGCTTGTGTGTTTCATCTAGACATAGTGATTTTGAGGATAAAAACTTTTTAGTCAAAGTTTGTCGCTGACACTGCAGTGTGACATGTCACATCAGGTTGCATCAACAGAGCCATGTTATGTAAAAGTAATGAAATGTGACTGATAGAACCCAAGATACTGTAACATACTGTAACATTATGTGTCAGCATTTCTTTAATGGAGCCTTTCAGGAATGTTTTTTGGTAAAATACCTGGGAAAAAAATTAACTCAAAGTGGTGAGGAGATAGAAAATATTTGCACTCAGTTGCTGCAAGGAATACATGAGAGAATCTAAATAAACTCTTTCCAATAATTCCAGAAGTAATCTATAAAGTTGCAGCAATGAACATCATCCCAGACAATTCTGTAACTGCATTTTATGAATTTGATTTCCTGATCCTGCACAAGAATAAACATTTCCCTGGGTTTGATACAAGGTGCAGCTGTCACACCCATGTTATTGGAAGTTCTTTCTATCTAGTAGGAAAAAACTGGTATTTTCCTAATATTCTAACAATCTGGGAAACCTGGTTTTCATTAACAAAAGTCCTTGTTCCTAGAAACAAAATGATTATTTACTTTTGTAGAGGTGGGATTCCATCTTTTCCTTAAAACCTCAGTAAGCTTTGGAACCTGCAAGTGACTAGTGTGGTGTGAAGGATGTGACATATAAAACACCATTGCCACTGACATCCTTCTTCTGAGGTTGAAAGACAGTGAACTGTTTGTCTTCAGCAGATTAACAGGGAAGGTTGTTTTTGTTTGTCTGACTGGTCAAGGACAATTTACAGTTCAGTTACTCTGAAGGAAAGACTTGTTGATTTGAGAGCACTCCTATTATAGCTGCAGGTAGAGGATGATAGATCTAGCCGTCACTGTGATAAACTGCAGCCTCTACCCTTGCAATACACAAAATAAATAAAACACTAGTAGATCTCTTTGGTTCAGCTACTTAACAGCAAGTGTTGGCATGGAGGTGTTGGCTCCTTTAGTGAAGGTACCAAGGATTTAAATGGTCCATTTAGTCCAAAGGTATCATGGGCTTTTTGAGAATACAAATACTTGCTAAGAGGAAATTAATGTTCTCTGTAAAAGTGACTTTTGAATTCCAGCAGGTCTAAAGTAAATTCTATACTTCCTACAAAATACTCCTACTTTGCTTTACAGAGCTAAATACTAGTTTTCTCCATTTTTTTTTTTCTTATCTTGGAATTTCTGAGGCCAGAAGTTTAAAAAAACATATTCATCCCATGCCTATTGAAGACTGTTCTCTGTAGAATATCCTCTTTTGGAACAACCACTGTGACAGAGTGCACAGATTTTCTCATAGACTTAATTGATCTAGTAGTTCAGTTGCTTATTATCTGGTTGGCTATTACCCTTGATAGCCATTATCACTCCATTAGAGCAGTCTTGTCAATTTTTAATTGCTTATCGTGTCTTTTAAGATATATTCAATATATATAGCAACTCTTGTTTTTAGTAATGGGAATTGTTTGTTGTGCCACTCAGCTTTAACTAACAGAAAATTTCTGCTGTGTAATGTTAATTTTTATTATTTTTCTTGTGGTGATATGAGATAAACCACTGCTAACTACTAATCCCACCATATTCTAGTCAATTAGACCAGTCTATAAATTTATATTTTAAATTCCATACACTTAAGGACAACTACTAAAACTACAGAAATAAATCAATACAAAATTTTGTTTACTCTGCACTTTCCTTCACATCTAATCCCATGCTCTCCTGTGCAGGGAGGCTGATCTGGAATTTCCCAGTATCTTGTGGTGCAAATAACACTAGTACTGGCATAGATCTATTTTATCTGCATTCCTGCTGATTTCAGTGAGAACAGGAATTGAAAATGGGGAAGATTTTGTCCAAACCTCAAAATTTAGTTTCCATTTTTCATAAAGACATGGTGTTTAATAAACAAGTTATCCAAGCAAGAACAAAGCAATTAAAGCAAGTGTTTGTATGTAAGACATGAATAATATGTGCTATAGAAAATGCCATCTGGAGCAAAGAGCCAAGCCAAGTGGCAGTTGGGAAGGTGTGAGTCCCAGTGCTGAGGGCTGCCCACAGTAGCTGAGCACTTTTGTTCCCTCTAGTGCCTAGGTCAAGAACTTTCATTTTTCGTATTTCCATGTTCAAAGTTCACATGATTTTCATCTTGCAGTTCAAACAGCAAAGTTGAGCTCTAGATTGAGAGGTCATCCACTCAGCTTCAGTACACTTTACTTCCAACAGTAGTTACACACTTTTCTGGTTTTCAAGATAGGTTTGGGGGTTTTTAAAACACTCTAGCAAAAATGTTTCAGAAGTTAATGATAGCACCTAAAACACTGGCAGTGTTTCTTTCTGTCTAAAGACTACACAGACCTTTTCCTGTTTTGTCTTTCCCACAGTGGGATGATTATTCTTGAATGTATTTTTATCTAATTAAATACCAGGCAATCACCTCCTGGTTCAGGAAACTATGACTGTCTGAATAGGACATTTGAAATAGAGGCTACTGGTAAATTGCACTTGAAGTACTTTGATAGACAAAAGGTATGTGCATGTCAGCTCTTCTAGCCTCCAGAAAGGGGATGAGAGCAGAAGGTGAACCTTCTCCTTTATTCATATCTGAGCCTTGAACAGAACAGGTGATGTTACGAGAGGAAGTGCTAGAGTAGTGTGGGACAGTTCTTCCAACAAGGAAAGTTATTTCTCTGATATCATTCTGTGCCTGATATTTCATTTGTGGTCAGGAAATACTATTTTACAAGTACTTTTCTTTGCTATTGTGTGGACCCACGCAGAAAACCACTAATCACTTGTAATGATAATAACTATTACAGAGACAAGGAGGAAGGGAGTTTTATTGCAAGTAAAACTCAGTGTAACAGTGAAGAGAAAAAACAGTGTTACTGCTGGTTGTGGTTTGCTGGTTTTCTTTCTTCTTTTTTTTTTTAAAGAAGCACTTATGTGTTGAAAAACTCAAATTAAGGAAGCACAAAGTCTATATAACACATTAGTAACTAATAATTAGATAAAAGCAGAACAGTAATATTAGAGAGGATGTAAACTTCATCAATAGAACTTCAGTGCAGATAAACTTGGTCCTGAGAGACCAAAGTGTGGCAATGGCTATGGTTTCTGCACAGGATTTTGATACCCTGTGTCATTTATTTAGTAGGTTGCTTACAGGGAGGGAAATGAGGACCTAACATTGCACATTTTCTATCAGCTAAGTACTACTCTTTCAAATCAGAATTTTGTGTAGAGAACACTTGGAAAGTTTTAATACTAGCAAATTTAATCTCTTGGCTTTTTTTTTCATAGAATCATAGAATGGTTAGTAAGTTTTACACAGCTCTGTTCTTCCTATTGTTCAGGTTGATTTATTTTTTACTCTTTCCTGTTTTTTACAACTATATCTTACCCACTTGAGTTTGTGGATAAGTTTTACTTATCCATGCTCACAATAAACTTAATTGTTGCGCTTTCACTTGCTCTGCATAGCAGTATAGTAATTACTGAAACTGCCAAAGAAAAAAAACAAACTACAAAACAATGACTGAAATGTGTGCTATAGTAAACAAGGTATTGAATTTGATGTGACTGCACAGGGCAACAAGCTCTAAAAATTGCTGAAGAGTCCAATAAACAAAGTAGATGGTCTTACTTAAAGGTGTTGTGTCCATACAGATTTGTAGAGAAACAGTCACAAGTTGCTTTGTATGAATGTGAAATGAGATAAAATTTTAAACTTGCAGGTACTTTATTAAGTACTTTTTTACTTACTCATTCTAAGAGTAATATAAGGGGGGAAAAAAAGAATCAAAAATGGGCTTATTTTTGTCCACTCCCGTGCTCCTTATGGGGAGAATGCCTGTAGAAGAATTCTTAACTAAAGTACACAGCTCACACTTGAGCCATTGCCTATCAGAGTTTCTTAATGCCTTTTTTTGATCAGTGCAACAAGTTTAGAAATAGCTTTGAGGAATGGAAATAGTGAAGATGTTTGAGGTAACTTTGAGTAGAACTGTAAGAGGACTGAGCCCCTCAGTCTATCAGCATTTCAGATGCCAAACATGTATTTAAGTGCCTGACTCCTAAAATAAATGTCCTGAGCAGTCTTCAGTGTTAATTCCAAAATTTTCAAGTCAGTTTTTTCACTGTGGATTTCCTTTCCCTTAATTTAGAAGTCACCTGAAAAATCGGGTGTTTCAAAAACCATTTAAAATGTAGGAATTTCTGTATGCTTGAGAGTCATCCCTTGAAGTGTAACTCAATAGTAAATCAGTGTGTAGCTGGTGCCAGTACAGCAGGTTTCTCACGGTTGAGCTGATGTTCAGAGAGTTACCTTGGTGCAGTGAGACATTTTGGTTGCCCTCTAAAAGCAAAACCTGTATGAATGATACCATTTCAGAATAAGGTGACTTGGCAACACAGATGTGGTTTTAATGGAAGAATTAGCTATAGAAATGCACATGCTGTACCAATTGCATGAAGAGATTGTAAATGCATTCTGGTTGTATATAATTTATTGCTTTTTTCTCTGTGATTAGAGGAAGCAAACAAGTCCATCTCTGCACTCAAGGAAATTAGGGAATCAATTTCATGGAAGGAACAATAACAAACAAACAGAAAGCTTCTACCCTAGTCCAGGGATATTCACATTTGCAAAGTTGTGCAGGTTAAGCAAAAAAGTTTCCTCTTTTCATGCTATGATTTTTCATAGAGGCTTTTAGGGTTATTAAATGTCTAGGTTTTTAAAGTGTATTTCATCAACTGGATCAGTATACAGGAGCCAAATTCTGGGGTTTGATACACAAGCATCACTCTCACTGATTTCATTATGAACTTTTATATTCAAGAAAGCAATGTTTGACTCTGCAGTGGGCTGTTGCATAAGATAGAAAAGCCATTGGAATGCTAAATGTTTAAAAATAACGCACAGATACTGAAAATCTTCCTCTCTAAGGAGGAGGAGGAAAAAAATTAACTAACCAAGACTATCTATACTTCAAGAAAAGAGACCCAAAATCCTCCATAAGGCACAACAGGTTCCAAAGAAAACCTGCAAATGGTATAGAGAAAATGAAACTCGTCAGGCATCATCTGACATTAGACTTAATTATTCCAATCCCTTCTCACCCTTTTGGTGATGCCAGTCCCCACATTACACACAGATTCTCATTACTCTCCTTTGTCCATACCTTGCACTGCAGTGCTTAACCTGGATCTTGGATTGCAGCTCAAGCCTTTTCAATACTAGCAAAGAAGACCTTATGGTCTCTCAGGGCATGCTATAGTTTACACAACACAGCAATTGGCCTTTTTCTGAAGAGAGGCACTTTGCTGATGTACAGCTTGTGACCTCCTATAACCTGTGGATGTTTTCCTCTGAGGAACAGTTATCAGTTTTCTCTCAGACTGGTATTTGTCTACATAACCATTTCTGTTTGGATGTAAAATCTTAGTCCCTCGCAAAATTGGAGGGGAGGAGTTGGATAATTCTCCCAATTTTTCAGGACTTTTAAATTCCAAGCCGTTCTTTTTATGTACTTGTGGGGACCTCCTAGTTTTTTGTCTTTGGCAGATGAAGTCAGCTGTTTCTGTACTTCATCATTGTGTTTTGTTCTGTGTGCATGGTTTTCTCAGACTAGAGGAAAATGTATTGGTGTAATTTGGAGAAAAAATTGAAAGAAAACATTGTTTACTTTTTTCATACTTCAGGTTTTCAAATGGACAGTTTAAAAAAAGGCTAGAAGATACAAGCAGTCAGTGGTCATCTCCTTCCTTCTCCTTTATTGTATGGTGACTGACTGTCACAGTTTTGATAATATTTATTTGAAATTCTAATTATCTTGCAGCATAGCTATCAGGAGTGCAAAAAGTAATTGCATTTGGCTATGTGAGCCTGTCAGTTTGAAGACCTTGGTTAAAAAACCCCAATCAACTAAATTAAACAATACAGCAAAAAAAGAAAACAAACAAAAAAGAGAAGCTAATGGACTTAAATTGGCAAAAGGGCATCAGGACATAGCTGGATACAGGTCTTATTTCACCTGGTTTCATGCAAAAGATGTTTTGCCACTCTATTTATTCAGTTCTGACCTAATTCCTGAGTTATCCAAAGCAAATAAGGTTGTGCTGTCAGCCAGCCTGCAATCAGATGACAGACCTGAGAAATGAAATATTAAGAAAATAGTTTTACTGCAATTTTCAGTTGCAAATACAGAAGAACAGTAAGTGTTGGGGTTTATTTAAAAATAGATTTTTCCCACAGTAGAAATAACTGTACTTGCTGTCACATGACTCCTGTTTAGAAGAGTAGGGACTGATGCTTAATAAAGAGTTTTGTTCTGTGATGTAGGAGAGTGTTTTTCCAGATGAAATCATGATTTAAAATACCTAAACTGTTGTTTCAAGTAAGTTTTAAGTAAATATATGTCCTCATGTTTATTTAAGCTTTAATTTTTGTTCCTCAGAAATAAGCACCATGTGACACTGGAATGAAAGCTTTCTTCTCAGTAACTGAGTTTTCCTTGTAGCCCAAAATTTATGAAAAATTGGTGTTTGGCTTTTATCTTTTCTTTTTTTTTTTAAACTTCGAAAGTATATTCTACCTCCACTAGGGAGCAGCAAATGACATAAAGATCTCCTCATTACTTGTCCCTAATCCAACTGAAAGTAACAGTGTAGAAGCTGGATGAAGATCTCTTTCATTCAATAGACTGGCAGATTTCAAATGCGTTCACTTTCAATTTCTGCTTGATCAGTTGTGATTTTGGAAAACTTCATAGCAGCCTTGTCTCTCTTTCTTTTTTTAGCTATGTTCCTTTTAATTCTCCTGGGATAAGGTGGGTTTCAGGGGATAAAATGGTTTTTCTTTCATGTTCAGCCTTCTGTACAAGGGTTAGTAATGATTCTGAATGCTTAAATGTGCCTCAGATGGAGGCTCAGTATGCTGTATATATTTTATTATTATTTATTTGTTTTTTCATATTTACACTAGTGTCTTTGTTACAAAAGCACCTTGAGTTAAGGAACATATCCATCTATTGTGAATACTTGAAACTTCATTTTATACATTCTTCAATTTCTTATCCCCGCAATTGTCTTTGCACTCTGAAGAACATGAAGATTTGTTAGAGACTTCACTAAAAACAAATATATCACATTCATGATCCTTGGTCTGGCTAAAGACTAAACACATGCAGATAATATAAGGAGAGTGTATATGCATGGAAAAAAAACCTAAGAGCAAGCACCTGGGATGGCCCAGAGTTTCTTCTAGACCAATGGGCTTGAACTTAGGAAAATTTTGTTTGTTAGGTTTTTGGGGGTTTTTTGTGGCTGGAGCTGCTAAACTGTGGAATAATTTTCCAACAGAAGTGATGGATGGTCTTTGTCTCTTTTGGAGTCATTTGAGAGTAGACAGAGAAAAGCTCCAAACAATATACAATGGCAAATAATCTTAGTAGTGCCAGCCAGAGAGGCTCAATCATTATATTTTTTGCTATGATCTCTTCCTCCTTCTGTTGCTTAAGTGAAATATGTAAATGATATTTAATATAGGAAATTAATTTCTAGGCTGTAAGAAAGATGCATGTGTTTGGTCTTTGGCTTTGTTTGGGACTGTCAGCAGGTTTTATGAGTGCTCAAGAGAGATTCTTGATACTGTGCCAAGACATGTACCATTGCTTTAGTCCTCATGTAGTGCATGCAGGGCACTAAGGGACCAATGGTGGTTTAGGGACAGCAGCATCCTGCACACAACCAGGATCCCAAAGAAATGAGAGAATAAGTGTTAGAAAGTAGCAGACAGTACATTCTTTTCAGTATCTGGTGGTGGTTCTCACTGAGTGTCTTCATATTTCTGAATAATGCTACAATAATAGTATGTTCTGAGACATAGGGATTTGGCTTAAGTCTTGAGGTGATTTCTTGGGTTAAGACATAACTTTGTAGCAAGAGCAATGGCATATTTATATAACCTGTGCTTTTTTATGCATTTACATTTCCAGGAGATATTGCTGGATGTTGAAATATAGGTTTTAAAACTACCTACCTTCCCAGAAAAACAGGAAATGTTATTTTTGAAAGAGAATTTTTCTGTCTTTTATCAAATATATAAGCAAAAAAAAAGACTACCTCACAGTAACTTTGGGAGCTGTTTCCTTTTAATTCTTTCTGGACTGGAAAAACACCGTGGAAGGCATGTTCTGAATATCAGCACTTCAAAGGTGATGTACCTAGTCCATGAGGCAGCACTGATGGCATATTTTGTCCTGTCTCTCTGGTACATTAGGCAGCCCTAAGGCAATTGAAAGGCCTGTTAGGATCTCATCCACCTAACCTTCCTGGTTGTGCTTCTTTCTTATGTCTGTCAGACACACAGGAAATTCAGATCACTTAAATGTTTCCAAAGCAACTCAAAATCTCCTCGTTCTATCCTTTCCTACCTAGCTTATATGCTTAGCTACTTTGACTTAACTAGAGTCATTGTGTTTAGAATTGTTGAACATATGGTAAGAGATACATGCAGATATAGATTTTTGGCACTGAGTAACATGCTGCCCACCAAAAAAAAGCGAGGGAGTAGTGAATATGCACCCAGTTTTAGAAAGGGTGCAGAAAGGGATCATGGCTTGCAGACTATCAGCTGAAGTCCACTGGGAAAATCTTAATCAGCCTGATCGAATCCAGCCCATAGCATCATCTCCCTTAATGGCAGAGCTCCTCTCAGCTTCAGCCTTAACAGCTGTGCACTTTGCTCTCTTCTTCAGAAGAGCTGTGCACAGCAGACGTGAACCACAAGTGCTAACTTCACAGATCTGACTCGGTGATAAGTATTGTAGAGCGAACGCTTCCTCAGTTACCTCCACCTTGGAGTTTCTGTGGGTCTTGTGTGGAAAGAGAAAGCGCTGCAGAGTTAGTGATTCATCTGCTGTGACAGGTTGCTTCTCCATGGACTGGGGAGAGGGAGAGCTTAATGGAAAATAGCAGTATTGGGGATGAAAAAAATGAGTAATGAGAAGTCACTGAAGTATTATCAGTTGATTCTTTCCTCTACCAAAAGGAAAACTAGACAGTCAGATTTATCAGTTTTCATATGCCATGCATGAAAGTGATTGGGATGATTCACATTCACACTTATTTTGATAGACAGTGAATAGACAGATACTGAATTCAACTTTTTATTGCCAGCCATCTGTATCCAAAAACAGGGGCATTAGAAGCATGGCAAGTGACTCTAGTTTAGGATGCAGTTAGAATTGAATAGAAAGGTGAATATATGGAAAATAGCTGAAAGCTGACTGTAAGTTTGTGAACAAATTGGAATTGCAGTGAGTATAAACTATTGCATTTCCTAGAATTATTTACGGAGCTCTAGGACATAAGATTTCTGTCATCCTGTTGACTCTGGCATCAACTTCAAGTTGCACACAAACCAAAAATAAGTAAGATCAATCATAAGATCATGATACTGAGTGAAAGAGCTAAAGTATGATGAGTTACTAATATGGATATTAAAAGAAAAACCTTAGTTGCTCCATTAAGATGAGATGTTGAGGGTGCTGGAAATGGTAAATATTTAATGAAATATTTAAATATGTTTTGCTTCCTCCTTGTAAATCTAACATGGAATCATCAGTGACTATTCTGGACAAATTTGCACCTTTGTCAATGTCACTGAGTTGCCTTAACTAAGCTGCTAACTCTGGACATTAAAAGCAGTTTGTGTTCCTTAGATGCACCTTCTCAAACAGCAGTAATCTATTGTAGTCTCTTGGAGCATATTCTGTGACTAAGTAGAATTGTGCCGCAGCACAGCTGGTGAAAGGATTCTTCCATTACCTTTTTTTAAATGAAGTTTCTAATTTTCTTTATGTGTAGAGAATAATCTTGTAGAAAGTTTTGTTAACATATACCTCTGGCCTTGAGAATTTGAATGGATTTTTCATCCCTCTTAAGTACTCATCAGTTTTCCTACAACTATTCTCTGTGTTTTTCAGGATTACTTAGTGTCAGCAGACTTCCATTCTTTTGATTTGCTTTCCTAAGTAGAACTTATACTGAAATAAATTACTCTATAACTAATCCAGCTTGCATATTTTATCAGCATTCTTTCCATCATTTGTTTTCTTCGCATTTATTTTAATCTTGCCTGTTAGAAATAATATAGTGGTTTAATAATCTATCACATGCAGCGTTGTTGGTGCCACTAAAAGGTAATGTCTGTCTGAATGTGGAAGCAGGATGAGACCCTTCTTTGGAACAGTTGCTTTATGCTTACCTAAGGTTGTTTCTTAACATTGAGACCCTAGATGGAGACTGTTTTTCTTTAGCAGTGCTTTATTTTGCCCCAGTTCCATTTGGAGACCCCAGTGACATGCATGCAGTGTGGTATTACCGTGCTGTGCCTACTTATATGAACTCAATATTTTGTACACATAATGAACATCTGGTGACAAGACGCTCAGAGCAACAACAGCAAACAGAAAATGGGGGGAAAGAAGAGAAGGAAAAGCAAAAGGCAGTAAAATCTTTTGCATGCCTGCTACTTTTATGGCTTAAAATATTTTTCTTTCAATCACTGCATCTAGGGAAACTTTTTGATGTAACAATCAATTTTTAACAAGGAAAAAAGTCTGAACTCATAAATATTGTATGTATTAATTGTGAAGCTTAATGGAACATTTTGTGTTTCTGAACAACTCGTTTACATAATTAAAATCTCCTTTGATCTGTGAGTAAATGATTTAATCTTAATGCTCATTAGGCTAAATGGGTCCTCTATTCAATTGTATCAAGATGGTATGGAAAATTCTCAGACCTTTAGAAAATATTTATTATTAGGTAAACACTGAAACCTATCTGTGAACAGCTATCTTTTATCTCTACAAAAGAATTGGAGCCTAAACCTAATTCAGATTAAAGCTTTCTCTTTCTTCTTTTATGTGACATTTTGGTTTCAAGGGCAGTTCACTGAAATATGGGAGGGGGAGTTGTTCCATTTATATTCATTAACTAATTCACTACAAAAACGATTTAGTCCTTGAAAATAAAACATGAAATACAAAATGTAAGTTAGGTGCACCTCCAACTGCAGTATGAATCTGTATAACTACAGATCACTGAAGGGAGACTAGCATTTTTCTTGTGGGTCTTGCTCAGAAATTTCTCTGGGTGTGACAAATGCCAGTAAAATCTGGGAAATATGTAACAAGATTTTATTTTTTTTTTTAGAATTCATGTAACAAAAGTAATACTGTGACAGTATTTATCTGTCAAAGGTTATCACCTACAAGTGTTCAAGATGGACTGGACAGGTGTGTGTTCTCTCAAATGTTCATAATAGAAGGTGCTGCTCCAAAGCTAGTGTGTAACTTCAGGAAAGTTGGTGAGCTTGTCTAACAAACCCATTTCCTTAAGTCCTAGCCCAAACAAAGCAAGCTTACAAATTGGACATCAGTGCCACAATCACTTTCTTCCCTCAAAAATACTAAACCAAATAATTTATTTTGCAAACAGTCTTTTTTTTTCCTTGTCCCAGCTGTAATTTTTTAAAGCCATTTTTCATTCCCAGGGGGAGCTTTTTTCTTTTTGAAAAGGTAAGAATTTTAATTAGCTCAGGTGGTGCAATAAACACTAACATCTGTGTCCCTTTATTAAAGGCTGTTCTCAGTCCCTTCCCTCTCTCAAGAACAAATCTATAGCACAAAAATGCTCTGGAGTCACCTTGCTGAGAACTTAAGTGCCTCCTATCCATGGCCAGTGCTACCCTGTGTCAGAGCAGCCTTTCTCTCCAGCCCTGGATCATAGAGGATGCCTCAGAATATTGTAAGAAGCACAGCAAGTGCACAGACACTCTTGCCTCTCCCCAGAGACACTTCTAGCAATCTGCAGTTTAGGGACATCTTGAGCCAGAAGGTTGTATCCATATTTAATTTCTCTTGAAAGTGTTGTCTTCCATGGAAGACATAATAATTGTGCTATTAAAGAGATGCAGAAGCAGCTAGACTGAAATACACTGTTGCAGACTACAGTCAGATATTTAAAATGATTAAAAAAAAAATCCTGTAGATAATTTTTTACTTTCCTCTAATATGGTTTGGGCTGTTATATTTCTTTTTTATTAAAAAAAAAGAGCTTCATGTGGAAGTTACATGTACAACACATTATCTGTTTCTGACGATCACCTTAAAGCCAAAATTTGACCTTGATATGTGATGCTAACTCTCAGACTTTAAATAAAAATCAGTAAAATCTGTTGTGGTTATAACACTCAGTTAACTGAACTGAGTTCTGCTCAACAGTATTTATTTTATGCTAAAATTTTAGATTTGCTATGTTTTAATTCTAGAAAAATGGCATTGCATTTGAAGCAGGATTACAGCATTAGTCTTTCACATATGTAAAAAATATTGACATATTCAGCCTATATACAAGCAAAATACCCACGACTTCAGTAGAATTTCTGCTTCTGTGAACAAGGAAGGCTCAGGTTTAAAGTCTAACTTTGTTTTTTTTTTTCTTAAATCAAAACAAAAAGGTATCCCGTTGATATCAGTTTCAGCTGAAGGAAAGAGTTTCTGGGCTGTGCTGAGTGTTGAGAATTTACACAGCAAAGAGCAAACATCCAAGAAAACACATCTCTCTCCTCCAAAGGCTTGGTCTAATATATGTGCAAACAGAGTATGAAAGGTAGATTTGGCATGGTTTGGTTTGGCATTGCAGTGCTGCTATCTAATGGTTTTGGACTCACCTAAGCGATTTGGGCTCCTAAGTACTGAGCTTAGCAAATAGTAGCAATGATCTGTAGTGATGGACTGCAGCAGTCACTACTGCTTTGGAGCTAACAGCACTTTAATGCTTATTTGAGTATTACAATTTGAAACAGACAAATCTATTTTAATGTGGAAAATACATGTGAAAGGTGGTTTTTTTTTCTCTTTCATGTTTCTATAGCTTGAATAAACATTTCCTTTCTCCCTCATTTTGACTACTGAAAATAATGTGAGAAACTTGCATAAATATCCTTTAAATCATGATATGGACTATGGGGTGGATTTCTCATTTCAGCAATATGAAGAACTACAAAATAGGGATGAAGTCAACTTATCCAAGTTACCACCTATGATTTGTGTGCATGGGTTTATAATAAGATAAACATTTAACTTTGGGAACAAAACTAAAGAATTCGAACTTTGACAAAATTTGAAAAAGGCTTTTCAGTAATATTCTGATTAGTTCTTAATTTCTGTATAAATAAGGGATGCACAGGGGGCTTTTTGGAATTATTTTTGTTGGTCAGAGGGTTATGAAATATCTGGGACAATGGCATGTTTTTGAATGATATAGAGTTTAGATTTCTTTTCTTGTGCGTGTGTCCTGTTCAGTGTCTACTTCAGGTGTCAAATTACAGCATATCTTCCATAAAACAAGCCTAATGATACTGCTGTAAAAATATTCCACAACTAACACACAAACATTTACAAGCAGCCTATTGAAACATTACTCTCATGCACTTTGTTTGTGGAAGATGATTCTTGTTTGTATTTGTGCTGAAATCTTATGGCCAAATTGAAATATGCTGAAGACCTTAAATGCATAATTTGTGAATTGTAGTACTGCTGTATTAACATAGTATGAGTGAGTGGTCACTTCTAGCAATTTTTTTTAAATCGTATTCCTTCTTTTAGTCTCAGTAAAAATTTGTCCATGGATTAAAATTAAAAGTACTCAGTAAAAATACTGAGTGAAGTTCCATTCAGTGCATGGATGGAATGTTTGTGGAGCATAGATTCAAGGAAAGTGTGTTTCAGAAATATTTTAATGTACTTTCAGTCTAAATATATCAGCCTGAACTGAAGTCAGTTAGTATATTTGCAAAGAATTCAAAGTATTTTCACTGTTTTATTGATTTTTAGTTACCTAAATTCCTCAAACAGCCCTAGTACGTGATGGATGGTTGTCAGAATAATAGCTTGCTTTATTGAAAATCATATGAAATCTATGCAGGCATTTATTTCTGTACACCAGATGTTGGATTTGATTCCTTACAAAGACAAAGTGCAAATAAAAAATGTTCATTTCTGCATCAGTAGCTATTGACCAAACTAGAGAGACATAAATAGGTTTGGGGGTTTCTTTTGGTTTTGTGCTGTTTGAGAGGTTTTTTTGTTGGTGTTTGTCAGGTTTTGATTTGAGGTTGTTTGTCTTTTTTAATGTTTAATACAGTTTCAACAATAAAAGAAAAGACAAAAGGAGAAATTCAGCTGTTTTGCAAGCCTGGCTGATTATTTCTGCATTATATAAAAATAAAGGAATCCGTAAGAATGGTCAAACATGACATGATATAAAAGAATAGGTAGAAGTTGAGAAACTGAGCTGCTTCAAAGGGTGTAGTCAGTGTGTCTCGTATGTAGGAGTCAGGATCAAAGATGTGCTTTGCCAAATCAGAGCAATTCTTGCAATTAAATGCTTACATTCTCAACCACTGGGGCTAAACTGTTTTGCACAGGGAAAATATTTTTATAGGGGCACATGAACAAATACATTGTTTGTGCTATTTTATAAGCAGTCATGTGAATACTTGATCCTTGGTGGTCTAAGGCCAGGGTTTTCCCTGGAGACCAGAAAGACAAAATGGCCTTTTATGTAAAAGCACTGGTTCATTCAGGAGGAAACAACATTTCCCAGGGAAGAGTGTCAGCAAGTTGGTTAGTAGTGACAGTGAAAATAGTAAAAGTAGTAGTGAAATATCTTTTATCTGCCTTCACAGTTAGTGCTCAGAGAGGATGAGACACTTTTCCTTTGTTAAAAATAATTTGGTTATCATCACTGCTTATTACTAAACTTTCTGATTCCCCCTCAGGATTTTCTTATTTCAGGACAGGTTTGGTTTTGTTGACTAGATGTCATGTTCTGAAAGGGAACTTTTCAAGATTAAGCTAATGTTCTTCATGGGAATAGAGCAAGCCTAGACTGATACTTCTCCAGAACATTCTCCCATCTGTCAGAATGTTGTCCTCCAAAGGGTACTCAGAGATATGCCTTTTTTGATAACCTTTGATGGATTTCTCGTCCATGAATTTGCTCAGGTAGTGTGAAGTTCACTGCAACCATGGGATTTTTAGCATCAAACAGTAAAGTGTCACTTACAAGTTGGTCATACCAACTGTACCCAGCAAGTGGATCCCTCAGTAGCACATATAGAGAGCAAGCCCACCTCTAATATCCCTGATTGCATCACTTCACAGACTCCTCTAACATAACTGAGTGACCAGAGGTTGACTCTGTCACACCTACACTGTACCAAGATCAAATTTTCATAGCATGGCACATGTCCAGATTTCTGATGTGCATTATTCTAAAAATGCAATGCTAGCCTTATTTTTAAGTTAGCACTAGAATTTTTCATCATATTACATGTTAGTATTTGAATTAATGTGCATATTCTGATTAATGATATTCTAATTGCTTAAACTGCCTCTGATGGTCATTGAGAGAGCTAAAGCACAATGAAACTGTTCAGTTTCAAGCTACTACCAAAAGAATATTGTAATTTGGTATTAGGAAATATTACTTTCCAGTCATTATTTCCATTATTACATAGTTCTTTAGTGGTAAACTTCGGATTGAAGTTGTGGAGCAGGGGATCAGTGGAGCAACTGGTAAATATGAGAGAATGTTTTAACTTGCAACTCATCATTCCTCAAGTATGCTGGAGAGCTAACAAGCTGCTCTAGATGCTCTTACCTCAGTAGACCTATGTAAGGTAGCTTCTATACTGATGTCCCACTAGGTCATCCAGAGAAGACCTTTAAACTGGCTCCTGAAGTCATGCAAATTCTGAAATATTCCTATGCTTTCCTACTTGCACCCTACAAGGTCTGTCCTTTCATTAGTCTATTCATCCCTCATTTTCTTTTAATCCCTTTCAGAAGCTTATTTTGGCATGCTAGAAAGCGCTGCTCTTAATATTTTAAAGCTTCTAACTCTCACTTCAGAATTAAAAATCACAATAGCATTCTGAAGTCATTTGATAGCTCCTAATATATTATATTAACAATGAAACTGTGCTGGTTACAGCATTGCCAGCTAGCTTTTTTTCTCTGGTAAACAGCTCAGTAACTAGGATTTCATGGTTCACAATAAATCCCACATTTTATTTATGTATTTTGAGAATGATATTTCTTCCTTTGGTTATAAACTTATATGAAAGGGAAGTGTAGTGTTACAGGTAGAAAATTGAAACAGGAAATGAAATCAAATTTCCTAAGACTGCAGAGTCAGATGTCAAGCCCTGACTCAAATACAGGAGGTCTTGACTCCAAACTTTGTGGTGAAACCTCATGCTGCCTCATAATCCAATTTTTCATCATAAACTATGTTTAGAAGTTGTTGAAAGTGCAGACTACAATTTTACAATCATTGAAACATTTTCTGTGCACTTGTATTTCAAAGCTGATCAAATACATACATAAAGATTTTTCTTTTATTTCACGAGCTGCATTTTGCTCTAGAGACTAGTATTTCTATAGCTTTATTATGGAAAAGAATAATTTCTTTGCATTTGTTTTTCATGTTACTACAGCAAACTGTCATTTCTGAAGCTCTTGAAACACTCAAGTATTAGAATTTCAGAGTCTCTTGTCTCTTTCAAAATACCAAGGACACCAAGAAAAATGTGAATGTAATGTTTTCCCTGAAATGGAACTGCATATTTTTTCTCAAGCATAGCACACTGTTAAATGAACTTGCAATATTTGGGAGATATTATGATAAAATATGGACTATTTTAGATAAATTACTGACAAATCAACAACTGATACCCTGAATGTCAGATTACTTTTGAATATACAACTATTTTTAATCCACAAAGGCAGGGATTATGATGGATAAATAGCTTTAGTTGACACTGTATCATCAGAGGTTGCTCTCATTACCTCTTAATTCATTCTTTTACAAACGACACCTCAGACTACATCTGTGTATCCATGCTTATCCTTCGGCTTGACCAGCAAGGTCCATTTCTCACATATGGATGAAAAGACAGGAATTAGATTACAAAATGGCAGTATCTAGGAGATGTTTTACTAATATGAGAATCTTGTAAAAATAGCAGTGACAGTTCACAAAATAAATCAGGGGTGATAACTTTTCATAAATGAATTTCAATATACTGAGAAACTTCAGGAACACACTGAAAGAAAACTAGATATTCTGTTGGATTTGTAGCAAAACTTAACATATTTAGTAGGGCATGTTGTTCTAAAACATGGGACAGGTCAAGTGCATAATGATCAAGTGTTTGATTTTATGAAACCAATATATTTGTAATCACTTCCCTTTTTTAAATTTAGTCATGGCAACACAATTTCCTTTTCAAGTTTAGAAGGGGATAGTCTGCTGTTGGTCCCTGGTGTAGGGGGAGAATCCTGGAAAGCTCTTCAGAATATGCAGCAAAATGTTGGTGCAGGCTCTATCTGTTAGACTGATCAGAAGCCAGCACTGTGTGTGTGTGTAATGACAAAGAAAAGCCTTTTCCTTTGCTAGTGGAATATCTGCTGCGTTCCACGCAGGCACCCTGTGTAACACAGCTGTCAGCAGTGGCAGACAGATGGATTGCCTTGACACTTCCACTTTACTACAGCACCTAAATCAAATGCATCTGCAAGGGGAGGCTATAAACTCTGCGTCGCCTCCTTGGGAGAGATGGAGAGTGAGTGATGCACATGACACTGACATTTCCTTCATAAGAAAAAGTAACCTAGATAGGCAATGTTTAAACCAACACGTGGATGAGACTTTACTGAAGTTTCATTCTGGACTTTCTCCCAGGAGTCCTGACAGCTGAATAGCTCTGCTTCTCCAGAATCTCTGTCAGCCAGATCTGTTTCCCCTCTTTTTACCCATCTTAATGATTAAATAAGACTTCATTATAATGGCTAATCTGTAAATTAATTAAATTCAATACCTACCAGTTTACTTCAATCAGAAAAAGGAGCAAAGGGGAAGAACATCAATATTTTAAGCGGCAGAGAGCACAGAAATTTCATAAACAAATGACCCATTGCTACCTAACAAATCCCCACAGACTATATCCTGTTGTACAGCTTTACAATTTAAATAATTGACTAAAAGAGCATTCCTAAAATAGGACTCTTGTTTAGAGGGTTCCAGAACCAAGGATTGAGTAAAAATATAATCTGACTACATGCCACTTAATTTAAAAAGCAGGTTTCTCTTTAATCATCCTTCACAGACACATTGTATCCTAGTCTAGATTTATAGATTGTCTGTGCAAATTAATATAGTGCAGGATATATTTCTTTTAACTGTGAAACACTTTAATGTTAAGAACTGTATGGGAGAATGTTTATATCAAATATGCTTAACTTTTTAAAGAACTGCTTTGAAGCTGAGAAAGTTGTCTTGGCTAAAGCAAGAAATATTTTGTCACTTGCAGTTCTACTGATTCTGTTTAGGAAAATCTTTTTACAGAAAACCAGATAGGCTACAATTTTCTTTTTAATTCATATTATCTAGTGGAGAGTCACTTCTTTTGTGCTTCTCAAATGATTGAAGGAAACTCATTACTATTTACCTAGATTCACAGGAGCCTTTACATGATACAAAATGAAATATCTTTCAAAACAGAAACTTTGAAGCTGTTCACTTGTGACAGAGGTATATCTAGATATTCTGTAGGAAACTTGACTTATTAAAGAAATTAAATTTTATACTTCTGTTTCACTAGAATTCTCTAGATCAGGCTAAATTCCCTTTCTTTCAAATGTTTTATCCCCAGAACAACAGAACCATCTGTGCAAAACAAAAAAATACCCTGTTCCCTAAACACCTTGAACAAAGCAGACCTAGGAAATGTTGACAGTCTGTATCAGAACACTTTAAAGAAAAGCTTACAGCTCATTCCTTGGAGGGAATGGCGCTGTCTCCTAGCTCCTGAGGAAAACCTGTGTGCTATGTTCATGGTAAATATGTATGAAAATCAAAGAAATTGGAACCACAATGAATTTTCCAGGACTTTATAATTTGATACTTTCTTCCATTATCAAAGGCACTTAGCTATGAGGAATAACACACTGGAAAATTACTACAGCATGCAAAATATTGGACAGACTATTATAAATTCTTACATACTGTAGCATTTTTCACATCCTAGTAAGGGTCTGTGAGAAAGAAGGAATTATTGGTTGTCTTAGTAGTTTGTGTAAAGAAAGCGTACTTCCCGTGAAAAGAGGTAGAGGTAAAGGTTTTGTATTACTACAAAGGTGCTGCTCCTAAGGTGTGCTCACCTCAGGGCTGTGTCTTGGCATGTTCAGCATAACATCTGTGGGTCCAGGTTTGTACTTAGCCAGCTAACAATGAGTGGCCAAGAAAATGGAGAGTAAGCCCACAGCCGAGGTGAGGGACAGCCAGTGGGGTGGGGGTTAGGCACCCTTATTTTACCTCTGCATTGATTTAAGCCTTTACATCAATGTTATTGACCTAGCAGTAGGAATAGTATCTTTTTACTGTACAATTTCTTTTTAGTTCTTTGAGGTCACATAAAGAAGAGAAATCAGCTTCACAGGTGCATGTTATTAGACACACAAAGCACTTGTTAACAGAAAATAAGAGAGAGCTCACATTTATCAAAATTATCCTTGACATTTCCTTTTGCTCAGCTGAAAACCATATCTGAGCTCCCAGAGCAACATCTAATGTGTGAGGGGGAAGGAAAAAACCCAATCATGCTTGTATTTTTTATAAGGACACCCAAAGGAATGTGTGGGGCATAAGCAGTGTTTCTGGCAAACACCAGAGTTGCTCAATGAGCTATATTTTATATATGTTCATGATAATGAAGTGGATTTTAAATTTTTCTCAGTTTCTAAAACATTGATAACTAGGGACTCCCATTCCTCTGAAAACATGAAGTTGTAATACTGGACAATCCTAAAAACTACTCTTCTGTTAGACACAGGGTAGACATCATGCCATAGACAAGGGAAATACAATCTTGGCCATTATTCTCCCATCTGTGGGTATCAGCTCTGTGGCAAAAGAGGCTACTTTTAGGTATGAACAATCCAACTTAATCAATTAGTGGTCCATGTACTAAGACTGCTAATAAAGGTGTATTTTAGTGACAGTCATGGTGATTGTTTTGTCTGTTAATTATTTACTGAAAACTCCATTTGAAAAAGACCATTTCCCCCTCCCTCAAGACTGCTATTATGATGCTAATGAGTATCTCTACATAGTTTGTGTGTTAATCACGTGAAAAGTAACCTGAAAGTAACCTGGATAGCTCATTCTCAGATTGGGGTGTATCAATAAATAAAATGCAGTACCTAAAACAAGGTTTTGATTGCAGAGCAAAAGAGAAGACAAGCTTTAAAAAGAAGTCATTTAGTAATTGCGTGATGTATTAAGGCAAATAAATCTGTTAATTGTCACAGTTGCCTTAATTAATAATTTCTATTGACATTTGGTGTGGGTAGATACAATGAGTATTGGGATAATCCTGCAAAGTGTCACTTTGAACATTTTTAAAAACAATTAGTTGTAAGTCTTGTCTGTTTTACATGTTTCTGGTAGTAACTGAATAAACACAGGTGAGAAAATTTCACAGAAACCAAGAGGTAGTACAGAGCTTAAAATCCAGTCAAACACTTCCAGTCTCTTCCTTGCAGCAATAAGGGAGATGAGTTAATAATATGACAGGTTGTGTCTGTTGCTATGGCGAAGTAACTCAAACATCTGAACATGTCATCAACACAAACTGTTAATCTGGAGAACTTTACCACCTGTAGGCTTCATGCTTCCTGGTGACCCAGGTCCTTGGTGCTGGAGGAGAGCTTCTCCATCTGACACCAACATGTCTTTAAACTGGTTGGATTCATCCTGCTCCTTCCGCTGTAGCGATGCCCTCTGTGATAACCTAAATATCTTTGCATTCTCTTCCCATCATGTGCTCTCACCACAAACACAGTGCAGATAATTTTTTTAATGTTTACATATCATTTAACATAAAGTAAATGCAATACTTTAAAAATAGTAATTTGTTTATCACAGGTTTACTTGAAACCTGCTTTGAATGCTTTGTACGTTACTGCACACGCTTCCTGCTGGCCTACTGAAACTCATGGCTCTTCTGCTAAATGGCCTGACTCTTCTCCTGCTGTTCCCCTCCTCCTCCACCTCACTTTACATCTTAATGGTGTACATCTGTTACTGGACAGATTGCACAAGATGAACATAAGGCACTCTTTTCCAGGGTCAGCTAAATTGCCAAGCTAGGTCCACTTAGGCTATTGAAATGTATGTTCAAAATTCCAGAAATTCTACTAATGACAGATATCTCTGTCATATTATGCTGCATAATAATTATGCTTATGCAGGCCTGTGTGAGGTCAGAATAAAAACATTGTTTCAGCATCAGCTATATATTTGTGTATATTTGTAATATGTTGTATTACTATCAAGGGTTGGGTGGTTTTTTCCTTGCGATCTCAAAAACGGAGTTGTTTAAATTTTCATATTCAAATTTGCTTTGTTTTAGGATAACAAATGTGAAGTACAGGAAGTTTGGAAACTGTAGTTTCATTTGGGGCATATATGTTTTAAAGTGCTATTCTAAAATGCTCTGGCCATGTTTAAAAAGCCAAAAGATATTGACAATTAGGAAAAGAAACAAAAACCTGCAGTATCTCTTGGCCCATGTTGCTGTTCTTTGTGCACAAGTGTTTTCTAGGATTTATTGTTATTTTAAGTGTGGGATGAGTGTATGGTAACAAGGCACAGAGTTGTCTCCATTCTGTGCACTTCGGAGTCGGACAAGGAACTGTCACAACACATGGCTCTCAAATGAGTTGATTGTAGACATATTGTCTGTCAGTCAAAACTACAATATTGTAATTAGAGCAGGCCCTGTCTCTCCATACATGCTTCAGCTGGCAGTGACATAACCTCAGAAGTGAGTTATGTGGATGCTACAGTTCACTACATCGTAGTATGCTATGGTGCTCTTCAGAGCTTATATCCTCCTATACTGCAAATTTAACTAAGTCACAACTGGAATTACTGAAAAGATCATATTTTATTCTATCATTCTTGGAAAGTCTTTATATTTTTGAAAGCTAAAATATCAAAGGTATAGTGTTTCTCAGTAACAATATATCAAATACAAGTCCACGTGCTGGGAAAGCCTGAGATGCTGAACAAGGCAAAGTCCTCTCTGTTTGTCTCCAGATCCTGCAACTGCCTTGGTTAGTCACTCTACATTAAATGGAGTTTGTTACTGATGCTGCTGAAAAAATGATTTTTGCACTACAGTTGGTTGAAGTACATTGTTGTAAAGCTTATACAGATGGGTTCTAAGTGTAAGCCAATGGGGAAGGATATTCAGGATCACTGATGGAGAACAATAAACATGTAAGAAAAAATCATTGTCTGGATGTCCCAGAGAAGAGGTTTTCTTTTAGGGAAGAGCGAGGAAATTCTGATCTCATGAATGAAGCTGTCTGAGGCTTGATTATAGACATCACCTGTTTTGTTCCCTGTTAGCTGATTTGTTACAAATGTGCAAACAGTCCTGGATGTCCTTTCCATAGGCAAAGGCACTGAGGAGCTGTTTGCTGTGCACTACAGCCCTGATTAGATATGTGCTGACTGGATGGAGGAAGAACTTTCCTGAGCTGCAATAGGCTTCCCAAGGGCATGAAAGCTGTGTACAGTACAGAGAGAGCACAGCACCTAGCTGGGAAAGGGCAAATATACATCCAGAGAGGGTTTGTGGACATTGCTGTGATGTGACAGCACATTCACTTCCAGATTCACTCTCTGAAAAGTGTGTTGAAAGAAAAATGTTTAGTTTAAATAGGGGTATCTTCCTTGAATAACTGATACATGACCAATTGAAATAGCATTGTTACACTAGTACACCTGACACTGGTGATGTCCTTGTTCATTCTCCTAAATCTTACAGAGAAATGCTTAGGTTGAATATTTACTGCATCTTGTATTCACCTGGTAAAGAGACAGTGGGGAGCCAAGGAGTTCTTAAAAAGGTACACAAAATAAAAGCACAAGCCTGAGAAGTTGCTTTGGAAGGAAAAAAAAAAAAAGGCAAGAGACAGAAGAAGGAGAGTTGCATTGCTTACTGTTTACACTAGGCACTTACTGGGACATGTTAACCTCTTTGGTTCTGTGAGGAGCCTGAGTGCATGTCATGGGCACAGCTAGTGGCATTGCTAATGAATCTGTCTTTCGTTTCTGGTGATTTACAGGAAAGTTCTCTGAAAAGTCATGCCATATGGAATGGTGCTCTAGTTGTAATTCTGAAAGTTAAGAATTCAGTCTCCTGTCTGGAGACTGAGTCTGTCAGGGAGTTTTCAAGTGGTGTGCAGCATAGAAAAGATCTACTCTTGTTTTTCTGCTCTGAGTTACTTTATACAAATCATCCCTGGATTTAGTGGTAGAGGATATGAGAGAGCAGAGAGGTACCAAAAGAGAGAAGCTGTCTCATTCATTGTCAGCACAGCTAGCCTGTTAAAGTATTTCCCCAACACCATTCCACCCCCTCTGACCAGGGCTGCACCCACCCCTGCAACTCAAAGCATTCTTAATATAATTTTTTTAATCCCTATGTGAAGCTTGTACTTCAACAGTACTGTGTTCTATATCTCCATGTTCAGTTTTAAGGGCTGAAATCTTAATTTAATTCCCATTATAATGTCTTTTTTCCTGTGTTTTGTGGTAAAGCAGAGCTAGGGCAAGGTCTCAATCAAACCCTGCAAGGGAAAGAAAACTCTGGGGTTTTTTTTTATAAATAAAAGCAGTAGTTTCAAAGAGGTTTCTAGGCAGTCCATAAGGTTTTTTTATATATTTTTAAAAAGAGAAAAGCACTTAACTTCCTGTGTTTATTAATATATTTAATAAAGATTTTACTCTTTATCTCTTATTAGGATTTTAAGAGTTTTTTTGACCTGATCATTGACTTGGAAATCCAGTTTCTAATAATTATCTTTTTCTTAGTGAGAAAGAGTCCTCAGTCATTTTCAGTTAATGCATGAATAAAGATCTCTTAGCCCTGCACTTATAAAATAGAAATGGTCTCTGGTACTCTAGAAGCGTGTTTGAAAACAGAACATAAAACTGTGTACTCTGTCAGGATGTTGTGGTGGTAAAGCAGTTGGTGGACAGTGAGAACATCTCCATCCTAGCAAAAGCCCAAGCTTCCATATTTGTTTTGTATAGATATCTGCCTGTAAGCTTCAATGTATTTAGCTATCTAAAAAATGTGCCTTTGTACTCAAGAATGAAGCACTGTCTCCTGATCCTAGCTCTGTCTATGTCCACAGCAAAGAGTAGCTGCTGCTGAATTGCCTATTGAGTTTGGATCACTGTGGTAATTTACTCTTGAAGTGATAAGAACCAGTTTTGGCTATTAGCAGTTGTCCTGCTTGTTCCAGCCTTGTGGAGAGCTATGTTTCAGTGCCTGTTCAAGCTGCCTCTTTTGCTGCTTTGCCAGGATTAACCCCTGGTAATTCCCTACCAGCCCAGTCCAAGGAGGTCAGAAATAGTGTAGACACTGTTCTTTGCAAGGGCCATTTTCCAGTGTTGCCAGATAAGCATTTGTAATTCTCTCCCTCTGTAACACACTTCAGAAACCTGCCCACTAACTCTGCTTTTTTAAATTTTTGTCTTAATGTTTTTCCCTCCATTTGATAAACATTGATTTGTTGTCTTGTTTCACATGGAGCTAGAAACTCCCCCTGGTAATACCATCTCAGTGCAGGAAATGTTTAGATATACTCCTTGGTAGTGCAACTCCATTAGCATTCAGGGACAGCATTCATTATTTTATTAGTAATGCTGAGGGGAGAAATTGAGACAGAGGGAAAAAGCCTTGTGCAAGAAGACAGACTTCTGTCATCAATTATGTAATTAAAATAGGATATTTGTACTTTTTTCTCCTAAATTCATAGATGATTTAGGAGTTTCAGTCTTATTTGAAATCACTTCTTAATCTGTCCATGAATTCTTGTTCATGATCGAAATGCAGAGATTGCCTCTCCATCTCAGTGTAGAAATTAGTGTAACCTTGCTTCAATTTTGAAGTTGTCAAGAACATAACTATATTTTAAAGTATCTTTTTTTTGTTGCACATCTATTTTTTAGCTCTCTCCAATTGGACTTTCTGTGATGGTTTTAGACATAACAGCTTCAGTTAGAGTTGCCTTTCTTCAAGGCTTTGAAAATGTGCACAGATCCTGATCAACATAAATTAGCATGGCTATGCCTTCTGTTATCAGTTATTTCAACTATATGAAACAATCTGTTTCTGTTTTAATCTAAAATAAGATGGTGTGCACGTTTACAATACATATGACTACCAGCCATAAGCAGGAATACCTGTTGAAGGGCCCTGTGAGTAAAGACAGCCTGTTAAAGATCTTTTTATGCATGAGAGGAATGTCCATATAGTCACTGTGTTTGCAGGACTGTGTGTTACTGCTTTGGAATACAAAACAATATTTCTGCATTGTGACATAGCCTTTTCTTTCTTTCTTTCTTTTTTTTTTTTCTTTTTTGAGGATAAAAGGTTGAAGTGGTGATACCATGTCATTATAATCCACAGGAATTTTGACAATATTTCAAGGGATTGATGATAAGGCTTACACTGGAATCAACACAAATAAAAAGGTAGCAGCCAAGAAGTGTGTACATGGCTACATTGGTATTCTCTCTCTCCCTTTTCTTTATAGAAGTCTTGGGAAAGGAGGTTGCTGCCACTATTATTAATCTTTATCTTGTGTTGGCACTTAGCTATCAGAATGCCTCTGACATTTGATGGGGTCTGGAACAAATTCTTTTGTTGTAATAGAATTTTTATGTCTCTGACTAGTCAAGGAAAAAAGAAGGAATTTGTGAGTGCAGAGTAAATATAAAACAGAACTTTTATTTTTTCCAAACTTTATTTTGCTTTTATTTTTGTTTTATAGCTAAAGGATGTCAGCAGCCTAGAGCACAGCTTTCCGTCAATATTCTTCACTCCTTGTTTGAAATTTTTACTTCTCCCCATGATTCACAGTTGTTAGTCCACGAGGTGGTATGTCACTACTCACTGAATGCTTAACAACTGAAGTGAGGTATACAAGAAGCTCTACCTTCTTGAGATATTCTGAGATGTAAAATATACAAATACTACTGCATGCTAATGGATAATGTCTGCACATAGTATATATAATCTTTCCTGGTTACTGCCTAAAGAACTATGCCAGGTCACAGATGGTGACAGACATGGGAAATAATATTGCTAAAATGCAAGAACACATGTGTTTTGATCACTGATGTGCTTCTGTAATTCATAATATAGGCTGGGCAATCCCTTCCAAATGTGCTTTGGCTCTTGCCCTATATTCTGCTGCAGTGAAGTCCATGAGGCCACAGAGAGCACACCCAAGGCCTTCTGCTCTCCTTGAGACACTACCACTGCAAACAAGGCTGCAGGAGCAGAGGGAGTGCTTTCATTTGCTTCTCCTATTTCAGCCCCAGGGGTAGCTGAAGGCAAGGGAAAGCACCTTGAGGGCTTAACAGTAACAGAATGCAAGACAGAGAATGATGGACAAATGTCCATAGCTGTGAGATGAAGTGGAAAACTTAAGTCCTGTCTTGTGTTGGTGTATTTTAAACCTGTGTAAGGAAAGAGGTATGAGTATGGTGGGCACAGGCTGTCTCTTCTGGATCATCTGCTTTGTGCTTAGCACTTCTCTATTGGTTGGATAGCTTGTTTTACAACAATAAACTTAACAGCCTACGTTATCAGGTCTTCTGAAGCAGATGTAGATAATGATTTAAGGAGTATGAGTTAAGACCCTGCAGAAAGGATTGGAATAGTGGTCTGGAGGCAAGAATACACTTGAGCTGCTCCACCAGCCTGTGCTAATGATAAGGTGAACCCCATTCAGCTCCCTCCCCAAGACCAGCTTGTAAATGGGCCTATTTCTGACCCATGCTGGGGAAAAGCAATGTGGTAATCATTGAGTAAGCCCAAGGGAGCAGCAGTTTGTGGGGGAAAACAGTTGGGTACCTATGACGGAAAGACTGCTGTAGTTACTAGAAGAAAAAGGCAAATGAGTTGTAGAACTAAAGGTGGACCATACCTATATTTTGAGTAGAACAGAATCCTTTCCAGAGTAGTCAAGATACATACTGTTGTTACAATTTAAGTCGAAGTAGGGCTTCTAAACCAAAAGGAGCATCCTTGCATGTTTCTGTCTAGATGTGTAAGATATTATGCTGATTATTTGTTGGGTTTTAGTTTGGGGGTTTGCTGGTTTTTTGTTTGTTTGTGTTTGGGTGTTTTTTTATTTTCCACAAGAAGAACTGTTGAGATACCACCTGAGCTCTGATGGTAAATGAGTGCACAAAACGATCCTCCTGTTTAATTTTTTTTCCTACTTCATTTACTTTTATCCCAGTGGAGGCACCTGGAATATTACAGTTAAAGGCAGCCACAAAAATGTGATTGACTAACAAATCATTGCTCTGCAGTAACAAGGTAAATTGGGTCCATAGACATAATTTTCTTAGCATTTAGGAAATCTGTTGATAGAGCAAAACACAAAAGAATAATCTGCAAGGTCTGTAATTTTGTTACTTTATAGTAGCTGAGGTATGTGAATAGATAAATTATCTTCTGAGACATCAAAGACAGAGGTATTTGTGAGTGGGTAGTGGTTTGGGAAAGAGGAAAGTGATTAGTGGAGTGCTACAGAGATCAGTATTAGGACCAATTTTGTTCATTTTATAAACCAATGGTCTGGAAAAAAGAAAAGACCATGAAGTCAAGGGATAGTATAGGCTGTGGTTTCTGTGTTGCAGGGGAGTGGCAGGCCATGAAAAACAAGAGGTCATGCAACCAAATTCAGAAAGATTAATACAATATATACAGACAGATAAGAAGCTATCATGTTAGTTAGCATGGAAATAAGGTGGAAAGAGACCAAGGAAATAAGGGTGTACAAAGATGCTGATATAAACATGTTGTGTTGCTGGACAATGGGTTAAGGGAAATATTCAAAATAACTTTACCAATTTGTAGTAAGTATTATTTATTTTGTTTTAATGTCACTTGGGTTTGAGCGCATATGTAAAAAAAATAGATGAAAACATTTTCCTAAAATACAGTTTCTTCAACTTCTAAGCTGATTTCCTGGGAAAATCCGAGATTCAGGCCTTGTGGCTCATGGGGTCATGATATTGCTTCGGGTCACCAGCCAGAACTAATAAGATAGCCCAAGCTCTGCTCTGCTGAAATAACTGTTTGGGTAACTAGATAGTCTGGATTTGTTGAGTCATTCAGAAATGCATTTTTTCTTGTAACTGCCCAAGGAATGGTAAAATTGTTTCTTTGGCCAAGTCTGTCTGTGATACATTCCTAGGTGGAGAATTTCTTTTCCATGCTGTACAATAAATGTAAATTCAACCAGTGTTTTATTTTGTAAGGCTTTGTGCGGGCAGTGGACAGTTAAGGATCTGTTAATACTTGTAGGAAAAAGAAATCCATTTCAACTGACTCTTGTAAGGTTACTCCCAAAGTGTACTGGCCAAATGTTTGTAGAGTAAAAATCACTTTACAGGTTGCTGTCATAATGAGTATTGCATTTTCACTTTAAATTAGGGACTAATAACTGTCAGTTATTATGCGGTTGAACAATGTATGGTACCTGCCATATATAAACTATATACTTACACATATCACACATGCATAGTTTATAGATTATTTTCTGCTAATAACTCAGGAAATGTTATAGGATTGTAGTTCTCATGTTGCAAGGCAATATACCCAAATTGTTCTCTGTTTATTCAGTTAGCAGCATATTTTGATGTTGTGAAAGTAACTTAAGACTATGGACTTTATTTAAAAGAACAAACAAGTCACATGTTACATCTTGGAAGGAAGATCTATAGCAGTTGTGTCAACTGTTGTCTCGTACAAAATGCTGGGGCTATGAAGCAAAGAGCATAGAACCGTAGAATCATGAGGGCTGGAAAAGACCTCTGGTGTTAGAGAAGGAAGGAAGGGATGGCTCTAGCGGCTGTATGTGATGTAAATACTGAAACATGAGTAGCTGTATCGGAAAACAAGTATTTGTAGAGAAGTGAAGTCTGTTATGGAGCAAAAAAAAAGTCAGGCAGAACCTTTGCATGGCTGCCAGAAATTCCCCATTTCAACAGCCCAAAGCATCCGGAGGAGGAACACGACAGATCTGTGACATGCAGTATGTTTCCATGTTCAGCCTCAGTACTCAGCTGTCCCAAATCCGGCATGAGACACAAAACCGGAGGGACAGGGACAGCGTCAGGGACGCAGGGAGTCAGCGGCGGCTCCTCCCCGTGCCGCCAGATGGCGCCGCGGGCCCGGCAGGGCCTGTCTCTGTCTCTGTGTCCTGCCCGTGTCCGGCCGGCCTCCGGCCTGCCTCCGTCCCCGTGGCCATCACTGCCGCCGGGTGGTGACGGTGTGTACCCCGCTCCCGCCTCGGCCCTCTCGGGTCTGGAGCGGGAAGGGCAGCGGCTCGGCCTCGCGGCATCCAGGTGCCTGCTTGCCGCTTCCCTTTCAAGCGTCCAGAGGCTCAGCGGCGAGCAGGTGCCTGGAGCCTGTGGGAGCGGTGGCTCTGGAGGGGCTGGCTGTGAAGGTCTGGCTCCGGAGGGCTGCAGAAGACCTCAGGCACGAAAGATCGTTTCAGCTAATAATGTAGTTTAAAACGGCTCCCCTCTGCTCGAGGTTTATAGCGAACAGTCCTGTACGCTGACGGGATCCCCGTGCCCAGGTGCTCACTGGCGTCTGCCTGTCACTGAGTTTCCCATCTGTGCTTCGTGTACTCTGTTCAGATGTTTTATTAAGGGAAAGAGAAAATACACTCCTAGAACTAATTCAATTTATTATTAATTTTGAAATTTCAGCGTTCAGTTTACAAAAGGGCTTAAGGAGGTTCCAGTACCCGAAGTGTGTTTACTTTTTACTTGAATGTTAGTAACAATGGCAATTGCCAAATGTCTCTGCAGTTCTTGTTTCAATTAGCTAACAGAGCCATCATTAGAGAAACTTTAAACTTAGGACATTTCTTCACTGAAATAACATTGTCTACAAGCTACAGCTAAATTATTTTACTTTAATCTAATCAAGAATTTATTATAACTGAAGTCTAATTTTAAAAACAAGGTCTAAGCCAAGTACCCTAATAAAAACTATCCTGCTACTTGAGAAGATAAAATCAAACTAACACTGTCTGAAATAAGGACAATTTATACAGAAATCTCTTCCTGACAATTAATTTCAGCAATTACTGTTTTTTGGTTTTTATAAGTTTTTCCCCAAAAAGCTTTAGTTTTGGTTAAGACATATTTATCTTGAGTAACTAATGAAAGATGTGCAATTTGCTCTTACTAAACTCCTGCTAGCACAGAGTAAATTTCTCTCATTTATTCTGTCCTTGATTTTTTTTTTTAGTTTTTTTTTTTAACATTGGCATAATTTGTTCAAAGTAGTTATTCCAACACAGGCATTTTTAAATTTATAAGCTTGGGGTATATTCTCATGCCTGGATAGATTGCAGTCTGATCCTTGTCATAAGAAAACTCAAACATGAAAATTAATCTTATGCTTTAGGTAATATTGGAAATTTGGTCATGAGAATTACTGCTTATTCAGTTGTGTTAATTCCTTTTTAAAACAGTATGAAGGGAAAAAAAAGCCTTAATTATTAACATAGTTAAGGTCTTTAGGAAATGAGAAAATTATTACTTTGACATGTCTCTCATACTGAATAAACAAGAATCCACAGAACTAAATAGGAATAAATGAAATTACCATATTCTGTGAGTTCCAGTGCCAATGTTCCAAGCCTCCACAATTTACTTCTCTTAATGAGTGTTACTGAATACTGACTGGTAGTGAAGAGTGCATCTTCTTGCAGGTGAGAATGTCGTGACAATTCATTTCATCATTGTCCAAACAATGGTGCATTTTGGTTTTGGTGATGTCTGGCTTCCGAGACCAATAAATGCCTTTCTTAGTGGATGGATCTTTTATGTGAGACTGCATGTTCTCCTTGTGTTGCAGAAATCTGGAGATATATATACTTTGATAATACTACATATTTCCTGTAAAGGTTTGGAATTGTTTTCATCTTTTTTCATATTTCTTCTTCACTTTCTCAGTGCTATAAACAGTGATGGCCTTCTTTCAGTACAGCTTGAAGGGATCTAACTCATTTTTAAAGTGTTTTATTTCTTTTTTCCTATCAGAGCAGAGAATCAAATGGGGCTGGTTTAGGACTGTTTTTCCTAGTGGCATTCATTGCCTTTGGACTCCCCCAGAGAAGAGTGGTCTTGCCAAATTGGAAGAGTGGGGTTCTAATACTGTATGACTGAAGGCAATAAGAATCCTATTCACCCTGATTATATGTGGGAAGGGATGCAGCAGAGGTCTCCTGAAGGAGGAAAGTTCAGAATACTTGATCCAGAGTCATGTTCTTCACCCTTTCTTGAAAATGTTTAGTAGCTGAAGGTTGCTGTAAATTACAACAGTTGCAGATAGATGTGCTGAATCTTATCTGTCATGCCTGTTCTCTGTTCCCAGTAATGTCAGTGTTGTGCCAACAGACAGTAGCCTTAACAACTAGGGAATGCCTTTTTGGCCATTGTAGGTCCCCACTGAAATTCAAGCCACTTGTATCAGCTTGGAGAGTCCAAGAATCCATGGTCAATTTGAGAAGATGACCCTGGGTTTCCTTTTGATGTATTCCTCTTGGTATTTTTCTCATCTATTTCCTTTTTAGGATGTGGAAGTAAAAAAGCTGTCTACCTGTATGCTCAAATGCTGTTAAGAGTGTCACACTGAGGGACAGTTGCTGAAATATAGAAACCCTTTGAGAGAGAAAAGTTCTGAGGTTAGTAAATACCTGACCAGATATTGTTATAATGGATTATCTGTGACAGTATATGAGAGATGGAAATGGCAGGATTTCACTGGTATTCTTTTAAGTTAGATATGTTTGCATTTACTATTTGAGCAACTTGAGGTCCATGTGAGTAACAAGCCAAATGTAATCTGACCCACTTGTTTCAATTGTTACTCTTTGTCAATGTACCTAGTGCTGCTTTTGCTCAGTTATAAAATTTACAATTTGTTTTAATTTGCTATAATCTATAATTTATAGATTAATTATTTTGTCTTTGTGAATGAAAGCAGGAAAGTGTATTTTGACAAATAAATCCTGTGAGCTAAAGCCATACAGCACCAATGTACATGTGTTTATATGGCAAGGTGCAAGTGCTGTATTTCACTGATATCTTATGAAATGTTGGGCAAAACACAACAGTGATTTCCAGACAAATCCCACCAAACTGCATGGCCCTGCTTTCATACCCAGCTTAAGATATCTGGAGCTGTGTCTTTGGTTTGTCATAGATTCACAGCCCCCCAGATACAAACTAAAATAGGATTTCAGGATGTGGAATTCAAGTGTGGTTTCAAATCAATTAGCAGCTCTTTTCTCTCTTCTCTTTGCTACTTCCTTTTTCTCTATTCTAAATCATAAGTTGTGTACCATGAGGCTAACACTGTTAAGAGGACTGGTTTAGGCATCCTTATTAACTAGGCAATGCTATTGATTTTGGTTTTCTTTAAAATCTCTAGCTCTCTGCATTCAGGTTTCTCATTGACAGTGAGATCTATATGCTCCACACTATTGCAACAAAAGAGCTTGGCAAAACAATTGCTTTGTAACTCTTGCAAGAACTGTGGACAATTAAAGGTTTATTAGAGAGTGAGGCAATACTATTATTCATATTGTAGTCTTATGAGGCAATGCAACCTTCTGGTTTTGATGAAAACTTATGGACCCTAAAAATAACTCATCACCAGCACAGAAAAATATGTGAAAATATACAGTCTATCCCTTAAATCCACAGCATTAAGTTAAATTAATAGAAGAACTTGTACAGTACGTGATTGAATCCATGAGGGATATAGTGTGATGTTGTATATTTGCCTAAAAGCTCACTCTGACAGCAAAAACAATGTACCACAGTATGTTTCTTTCTTATCTAATGGAAAGAATAACACACAGAGGCTCAATTCTTGTAATGAAAACCCCCACATTAATTTTATTTTTTGATGTGTCATTGTAATTCAAGAGATGTTTTTAATCTCTGGATTGCTAGGGCACAATAAACCATTTAAAAAGTATTTGGCAAAGATCCCTGTGCTTAGCAACAGCTCCTTTCATTTAAAACTGTTTTTTGAACCAAGCTATTCAAAGCTTTGTTCCACTTATTAAAATAAAGTATCTTACTTCAAACAAGTATTTCAGAGAATATAATCAAGAGGACAGCATTCAAATACAATGCACAGAAAACATAAAAGGTAGCAGCATAAAAAAACTCGAATACTTTGTGTTTCCTTGTTTTTCATTAGGAAAAACTGTATAAAAATATACTCATGGGTTTGTTTTTCTTTGTGCCATTATAGGGTTCTCTGTTTCTTACCATCTTCTGAAATGCATTACGGGATTTAAAGTAGAATTAGCTGTGAAGTATTTTAGTGAATGAGATATTGCATAAAAGTGGTGTATTTTCTAGTCATCTAGGTGTTATAAAACAGCAGCAGAGAAGCTAAATGTAGAATAATGTCTATTCATTTTGCTGCTGGCTTTGTACTCTTATGTGAACTGCAGTGTTAATACATTGCACAGGAGAACCAGGAGAGCTCCCCTTTCCAAGGAGCTTCAGCTTTGGCTTTATTATGCATATTTACACTGACAGTTTGTTTCAGATTTTCCTGAATACCATTTTCACTTTGTTTTAGTTCTGCCTTAATTTTGTTTGCTTTTTGTACCAAAAGCACTGTCAGGCTAATAATGGCTCCAGTAACAATGCAAATGCAGTTTCCCTTCATAAGTGAATGGGTAGAGTTCATTTTTCAGTGGTTCCTATCTCACCTGCACCCCTCAGAAAAAGAGGAAGGATGCATTATGCAAGCATCCTTTGCAATGAAGAGGATCCCAAGCACAATCTGGCAGGATGCCAGGTGCTTTTTAAAGAGTCATCAGTTCTCTCTGAAGTTGAGAGGTTGAGGTATTAGACAGGGCCGAATGTAAAGAATAATTCTCTGTTGAAGATGATTTTGCTGTTTTAAAATTTTGGTTTGTTTAGAAATGAGATCCCAGACTTGAAAATTCCCAGCCTAGGAAAGGCCATGGATCTGTAGCTCTGGCTCTGACCTGCTTCCTTAGGCTGTACAGTTACAAACACAGCCAGCAAGCCTCCTGCTCTGCCACGTAGAAAATTTCCCAGGAAGCTATCTTGACCATCCTGAATGTAACTGATAAATTTATCGTGGTCCTCCAGAGATTTTGGGATAAATACCTGGGAAAGAGCTTTGAATAATGGTAAGTCTGCATAGATCATGCTGCAGAGCTTTTTCAGGGTGGCTGTGACTGTAACATCAGTGCAATTTTTAACCTTGCATTGTGTGGGCAGAAAAATGGTTATTTCCAAGGTGTTAAAAAGCTAATCTATTCTGTTAAGTTTTTGTATCTTGCATAGATATAGCTTCTTTCTTTTTTTTTCCTTTAAATTTTACAAACCAAGTTGGGAGCCTTGACATTTATTGGGCCCCCATATTTTTCATTTATATTCTCTCTAGTCTTCACCATCTGTTATGACAATAAATAAGTTTCAAGTAAGCCATATCTTCCTCAGCATGAGTTGCTTTTTCTGCAAAAAAAAAAATTGAAGTTGCAGTTGGATGTGATATTTGAAGTCACAGCTTGTCTTCAAATATTTAGTAGCGTATTCCTGTGCCAAGGGATATCAATCTGCCATTTGCCTTGCTTACAGTGTAATAAAGATTATCCCTTCCCTTCTTTCAGAGATATGTCAAGGCTTTTAATTACTATAGTTGAGGAAGGTAGCTCTTTCCACAGGCTCTTTCCATTTTGCTTTGACTTAATATGGTTCCTTCTTTTTTTTTTTCATGTTAAATTCCAAAAGGAGGTTAGAGTGTCTGACTTTGGTGGATGATCTGTGATCTTCCCTCAGAAGTAAATTCCTTGGCTGTAACAAGAAACACTTTTGTTGTAAATGCCATTAGTGCTTGGTGGATTTTTCAGATGTTGATACTCAACTATAATAAGTTTGTCAGAGAACATTTTTTTCCTTATACTATATGTAGGTATGGGGATAAATCTGAGGAGCCACATACAGTTTATTTTTTATCTTTATCTTTTTGTTTTTATGCCATATAAGCACAGTCCAGTGAGAAGGGATGTGACTCAGCAGTCAGCTTTGTACAGGCATGCCACTTTGCTTTCAGAGCTTTTCAAATTTGTCTCTTTGCTGGTTATGAATGTTGTATCACATGGAGGCATCTTCTTTGCCCTTTGAGGACAGTGGTGTAAAATCACAGCTGTTTTTTATTGATTGTCCAGTAACTCCAACAACTTCCTTGAAACTTTGCCCAAGTAGTTGCTCTGACAAGGAAATGTCCCAAACTGGAAATATTGCTAGAACAGAAAACCTTAAAGTTTCTTGTGGATGATATTTTTTACATTCTTTTAAGCTGCTCAGCAGATAATCTCTAGCCCATGAGCTCCTCAGACATGTTAGCAGATAGTCATAGTTGCACCTTCTGCCTTCCATCTCTAATGTGTAACATTCTGTGGTTCCAACTATCCCTATACCAAAGTATCTTTTTCATGCTCCTTTGATGCTCAAAATGTATTTGCTAGGTAAATTTTGAAATCTGCCTCTTTTATCAGTACCAATTGGTACTTTCATGATGGCATCAAAGAGGAGATTATGATTGAGCATCAGCCTTGCCAAACAAAAGGAGTTGAGGTAGACTGCAGTGTGATTTATGTGAAAAGACTCAGGCAACAGCCACAACGTCCATTATACAAAGGTATATTTGAGTAAAGAAGAGGTTTTATAGCATTAATATAAAGTCCATGTTATACTCAAAACTGATGCACAATTAAGGTTAACCCTTTTGTTTGCAAGAGAGTTTCACTATCACTTTGATATGCATAAGCTTCTTATAACAACAGTCAAGCTTTTACTTTTATGTATGCAATTGTTTCCCCTTTCACCTGTAAATAGAGTAATTGCACTTTTTTATGATTTTCCAGTATTAGATTGATTTTATAGCATGTTCTGAAATTTCATTCTCTTTCAGCATCAATCTTTGTTTTCTTTTTATTACAGAATTATACTTACAAATAACATCATTTCATAACAATAAACATAAAAATATAATGCAATATAACAGTTACAGGTTTATAGAGTAAACATTTCATTTGAAAGAAAATTCCACTAGCTCATGCTACTATTTCACAGAAGTGGCAAGGTCAGAAAGTCTGAGAGTTAATGACAAAGCCATTTATATCCCAAACAAATAAGGGAACAGATATTCAGGGATCAGTGACTATATTTGTGAGAAAACATAGGAGAAGGTTTTTTTCTGGTGAAGGGATCTTGGATAAACCACTGATTTTTTCAATTTAAGCTTATTGTACAATGTATGGTAAATTGTATCAAAGCTAAATGATATTCCACCAAACTCAATTTCTTTTACCTTCTGTTGCTGAGTGTCAGGTACTCCAAAAGAGAATTAAAAATCTCCCCATGCTCCTTTTGCAGACTAAGCACACTTCTGGCCAGCACAGAAAGATGACAAATATGAAGCCAGATGATTAGTGTGAGGCAGGACCTGTTTAGGAAAAATATTTTTTTCCTTAGTAAAAAAATTAGGAGACTTTTCAAAAGTGTAGAATGGATTTTGTGATAAAAGTGTGTAGAGAACAAATAGCCAGTGATCAGGAGATTCACAGAGAATTTGGGCTAAGGAAGGGGGTTGCCTTGGATGAGGACATCTGTGTGATCTTGTGATTACTTACCAAATGCTCTTCTCACTTAATAGGAGTTTCCTTACTATAAACCTGTGCTGGACCCAGATCTTTCCCTGACTTTCTTTTACAGCAGCAGTAAAATTGAATTAGATATATCTTGGAATTTCATCAAAGTCAAAATGAGACTTTATAATTAGAAAAATCTTTTGGGCTATGAGGACAATTTTCTGAGAGTTAAGTGTCATTTTTATTTTGTCACTTTTCAATGTAAAAATGCACTTAAATTTATGCAAATGTTTGAAAGTCAAAATACTGTTTTCAAGATCATTAAAAATCTCTGCACAATGCTATTATTTTTCCATGTGGAATGACTTGCCCTGAGGTCCCTGCCACATCCTGTAGATATGTCTCTCTAATGCTCAGCTAAAGCACTTCCATTTTCCTTAGAGAGCATTTAAATTTTTGAAGACCCTTCTTTAGAATCTCAAGAATTGTTTGCAAGTCTCTCTTGGAAGGCTCTGACTGTATATTTTTCAATTATTTTCTTGATTTTTTTTTTAAAGTCATAAGCAGTAAAGAAATGCTATCTAAAACAGTTAGGGGAATTCGATTCACACTGCTTTTGCAAAGTAGTATTTGTTGTCTCTTCTTTCCTTATTACCAGTATTGACAAGTAATGTCTTTAATTCTGTGCCACAGAATGAATCTGACTATAATTCCTAGCTCCACTGCCCATTCCCTGCTCCTTTCTAGGCAATCAACACTGATTGTCAGGTTTTCAGTACTTTGTCCTTTTTCGGTCCCCTAAGATACCATTACTTGTCCTGAGATTCTGTGCACAACTGTTCAACCAGCTGGCAGATTATCAAGTCCCAGTAATTTGAAAAGGTCTAGCTCAGTGAGTGCTTTCTGACCTGCTATTTTTGTGCCCTAGGCTGAGATTTCACCTCTTCCTTGTTAATAGTTGTGAGGCACCTACATGGTTGGCCTTTGTGTGGAGGTAGACACGTGTTGAAAACTTTAGCCTGCACATTGTCATTTGCTGATGACACTGTTGAATACTGAACTACAGTTTTCCTACTGCTGATGTGCTTGAAGCATTTCTTTGGGTTTTTTTGCTTTAATTAGTTTAAAGTTTTTTGCTACTTGCATCTGTGTCCTTCTAAGACTAATTTCATGTTATCCATTTGATGCATTCCCTGACCTCATTTCTGTTTTCTGTGTGCTTATCTCTTCTATGAGATAGGTGAGTAATTTGTAGTTAGTGAATTTATCTTTTGATCTGCCTGCTTAAAATTCACAGATTTTCTTTTGCTGGTTTTCTTCTCTTTTCTTTTTAGGGGTCTGAACTTTCCTGTCTCATTCAGCTTGCCTTATAGCCTCTCACTCTCAGCAAGTTTCTCTGTACAAACGCTAAGAGCATTTCTTGTAGCTATCTGCTTCAGTTGCAAAAGCTGGCATTGATGCTTTCTCTGAATTTGCAGGCTAATTTGTATTTTATTTCTTTTACAACACACCCAAGTATGTAAAGTGACCTTCTTTTGGCAAACTCATTTCTAATGATTCTACCAATATCTCAAAAAAAAGGCCTCATTCCCCTAATTTCCTTGATCTGGTATTCTGTAGTAGATAGTCATCATGATAAATGCATATGTTCTTTATCGTGGTATGTAATCTTGCTCTTTGCCTTGCTGGTCTTGAAGCAAATACATAAAGTGTTGTCTTCTAACATAGAAAAATGATGCAAGAGAAGAGGCCAGTTCAGGCAAAACTCTTGAGTGCCATCCCTCAAAGTCAAGCTCTTGGAGGCTTAATTCAGCTGTAGGAGCAGAGAGGGCAACCTTGTAATATTTGCCCTTTGAAATGCTATCTTTCAGAGGTGACCTTTAAGCTACCTTGGGAGTCTGACAACCTGGGCCCACAGCACAAGATCCTTTTCACTGTCAGCCTCTCACAGTTGATATCTTCTCTGCCTTTGTTCAAAATAGTATCCCCTTCCAATTTTACCTGCCTGGCTTCATAACTCTTTCCTAACTCATGCTATCATTCAAGTCAAACAGAGTTAGGAGTTAGGTCCCTTTCTCTTCCAGAGACAGCTTTGAGTTGATAATTCCATTGTGTTTTTAACAGACTTTATTCCTTCAGGGTTACATATTATTCTCTCCAGTAAGCAACCTATTCAAGAACGTTGTAGTACTATGGGAAGTGTCATAGTCCCACAGCACTGCATGCTCATTTTGGAACTTAGGCAAACATTAACCATGAAGTTAATCAGGAAAGAGCTCAAATGCTCTCTCCTGCCCTGGCAAGAGTAAAATAAGCATGTGACAGCACACAAAATTAGAGGAAAACTATATTGAATCATCTGGAAAGTTTCCAAGAACAGAAGAGTCCAGATGATTACCAAATCAGCCATTGCCATCTCTAGCCATGGCCATTGTCTAGGTTTGCTCATGCTTGTCCAGGCTCTGACTAGTGCAGGTGTTTCTAATAGCAGCTTTTAGAATTCATAGATCAGTTTACATAGCTTTTGGAATTCTGACCCAAAGTTATGCATTTCAATAAATGAGCTACAAAACTTAGAAAAGTAGATTCGTATGGATGTAGTTGAAAATTCAGTGTGACTTTTCGTGATCAGATCTGTATCACGAATTTCAGTAGTTATTTTAAAATGCTAAAAACTGTAGTGAGTTTGGTTCATGATAGCCACAGCCATGCTGTTCCTAAGGGCTGCTTTATTAAAGTCTCCTCCTGCTTGAGCCCCCAGCATACCCCCTTAAGGCACTTCCACAGTGCATCAGATGTGCCTGCTCTGCACGTGAGGGAGTGGGCTGGGGCATCATGCTTGTCCCTACAGCTCTTGCAGTTTGGCTGCCAAGGCCCCTCTAGCTCTCTGCTTTCCTTGATTCATCTGCACTGTGCAGAAGCCATGACCTTAGGATGTGTCCCTAGTTCATGGGAGCTTGTACATCTTTATCAACAAGACAGTCAGTGAAGGGAGGGCCTAAAAAGCCCTGTGGGATTTTCAGCTTTGACTTCTGCATTTTTCTGCTGCATTACTGGAGCCTATCAGCACTTTGTTCCTGGTTGGTCAGGCAGCTAACAGAATAGCACTGCTATTGCTGTACTTCTCCATACCTCTCTGTGCCCTATTGTGTTCTTGCCTTGTCAGTGTATTTTTTTACCTGTACAATTGTTTTTTTGCTTGAATTCAATATGTTTGTTTTTCTAAATGACAGCAAAGCTGTTATTTGGGTGTACTTCCATATTACTCCATCAATCACTGGAAGAGGACATTGACACAGTGTTAGGGTTTTTTTTGAGTAAACCCAAGCCAGTTCTCTTATTTTTGTTGTGTACTCTTATCCACTGCTCCCATCAGACTGGGAAAATTGAGATTTCATAGGCCTGATTGTCTCAGCTAATATGAACTGAAGCTTAGTAGCATTTGTTGGAAAACACAAAGTTTATTTGTGCTCATCTCATTCTTCTGTTTGGCTTAGATGTAACAGATACTGTGCATGAATTGAAACTGGCTTGTTGGGGTTTGTTGTTGGTTGTTTTTTTTCACTGTATGACTCGCATTCTATTTAGATGCTTGCTAGTTAACTATAATTCAAAGATTTTTTTTTAATGAGAAGATAATTTTGATTAATTAATGAGGTAAACTTTTGACTTGGTATCTATAGTTAGAATAGTGTTAAGTACTACAAAGATCAAGCACCTAAGAGTTGTGCAAGATAATATGAAAGAGAGAACCAGAGAAAGAAATAGAGAATTTACAAAGGATTAGAAGAGAAAGAACCTCTGGTTTGGCCAGGATTGGATCTCTGGCCATCAGATGTGAATTAATTTGTTGCATGGATTAAAGTCAGTGTGAAGGCTGAAAGGCAAATGGGTAAGAAGTGAGAACACTCTTCTCTGGAAGTTAGTTATACTACTGCAACATGCTGCAAAAGGGCAGCAAATGTATAAATGAGTAAGTGGCTGAGGAGTTGTAATTCATAGTACTAGCAATATTTAAAGAAAAGGAGCTACAATATACATGCTGTTACTCTCTTGGGAAAGACGGAAAGCAGCTAGAGGAGAGGATTGCTGGGTGTGTGAGACCATGGATAAAGGCAGAAGGAAAGTTGGCAGTTGCAGATTAACATATTCACAGTAACTGCAGGTTCCCTGCAGGTTCAAAGACCAATAAGTAGGAAAGGAGAATATGTGAAGAAATAGGAACTGTCACTGGAATGTGCTGATTATTGTTCATGAAAATTGTCTGGTTTGCAGAGAACTGAAGTGCTGAAGGGTTTGAATAATATGTTACTATGTAGAAGAGAGCTGAGACAGGATTTCTATTTAGGGAATCCACATGAAGAAAACAGAGAATCTAAGTATGTAGTCCAGATGATGTGATGTACCAAGAGCACAAACTTACTGGAGAGAAACAACCTGATATTTGGATGTTCTTAGCTATGGTCCTGAAGGTGCAGGAAGGAACTCTGCACAGTCTATATAAATCATTAACAAATGTGAGTTTGGTATGATGTTTCCTTATTCAGAGCTTTATAAAGTAGACTTTCTAGTCTTTTCAAGTTCTTCTCAGGTAAGAATTCTTACATGCACATAGAATTTTTTACATCATCTTTGAGACCATAACTACAGATAAAAGCAGGACCTTTTAATGAAATAGTATACACTTTTCAGCATTATAGTTTCATCTTTCTCCCACATCATTCTGTAATGGTATTTATTTCTTGATTTCACCTGTGTGCTAACTACAGCTGCTTTGGATCTGCCCAGTGAGAAGTTTAATTCCCTTGATACAGCTGATGACAGTAATTTAGGATTGTGTAAAGTCTGTGAGTGGGATTTGCTTTTTTGTATGAAAACATAACTAGCTAAAATAGCTTTTTGAAGCAGGCATTATTACATTTATAAATGTATTTTAGATGTCTTGACACCAAACCTTGAAATAACTCTGTCCATTCTTTGCCATGAACACTGACCACTTCTACCAAACATTTCCAACTCCTTAGTGTTGATTTTTAAAAAAAAAAACCAACAACAACAAAACAAAAACAAACCAAAAACCAACCCCTTTCCCTCGCATTGATGATTATTTTGTTTAAGAAATACTCTTGAAAATTTAACAACTTTTTAAAACCCTATATAAGTATCATAATCCATACAACTGTCATAACAGCTATTGAAAAATCAGCCAAATCTATGAGATTTTTATAAGAGTGCTTTGTCCACTGACAGATATACAAACAGATTTGGAAGTCCCAGCCCCCTGGCTATGGGAAACTCAGGTGTCTCTGCTCCTTCACAAGCCCAGGGACTGGAGTGGAAGCCACAAACTGCTGTGGAATCAGAGAGTGGAGTAGAGTTTGGGGTAGATTTTGTCCCCTGCGATCCGTATGGTGCTCCACGCACGTAGCCAACTTACTAGTCCATTGGAAGGAATGAGGGGGCACTACACTCACTCAACAAAGATTATTCCTCATGAGTAATTTTCTTGCCTGTCGTTTTTTGGATAAGAAGCAATTTTTAAAATGTGTTGTCAGAAATCCATCCCTTATGCAATAAAAAACTCCAAAGCTGTGCCTGATGACATACAAGATGTCCAGATCTGCATTGGCTCCTTCTCTGCAATCTGTTTACAAAAGTTAAAACATGCAGCAGAATGAGTTGGTTTGTAAAGGTGCTTTTGGAATGCTAAATCGTAGCTACGAAACTGAAACACTAACATTCATTTTGCTTCACGACACAAGAGTCCTATGAAACAAGTTTTTATTTAAATTAAACATGCGATTAACACAAATAGAGGAGTAGTTTGCAGAGTCCACTTTTCCCTCTCAGTGGAATGAATTCTATGAATTGAGGAAATAATATATTTGTCTCTTGAGGTATTTTGTATTACTTGAAAAAAAAAAAGGAAAAAGTCAGCAAATTGCATGTGCAATTATTATTTTCTTTTCCAGTACATTTCATATTAAACTGTCATGTGGTGTTTTTAATCTAATACAAATCCCTATCAAAAGTATTTTGAATTTACCAAAATAGTAATTACAGATACATTTTTAATTTTAAAAAATTTATGACAAATATATTTGTGTTTTGATCCTGAATGAGTACTGCTTTTTAGAGATGTGGTGTGCCTCATTTGCCATCAATTTAATGTGAACTAAAAGGCTTAGTATATCTGAAAGCTAATTCAATAATTTTATGCTTCTCTTGAGATCTCTTTAAGCCTGCAGAGAGTTGGAAATTCCCAAACAATTGATAGGAAATACTGCAAAAGAGTAACTTCTTCTGTCTCAGGTTTGTAGAAATTCCAGTTAATAGTGTGTATAGAGCTGTATATCCACTTCCTCTGCCCACTCTTAGTGGGTTTAATTTTGTTAGCATGGCTATAAATTTCTGGAACTATCTGGCTGTTGAGCTCATTCCATTATTTTTAGCAGATTTTAGTAGTTCTCCTTTGAAGAACAGTCCTCCTTGTTTCCCTCCAACATCCTCCATGGCCAACACACGGGGACCAAAAGCCCATTCACCCCCCAGGATCCATAGCACAGGTTAACTCCTTGAGATTTGTCAAGGAAACAGCTGCTGATGTGCTACCCTTGTTGGCTGTCTGCAGATGAATTGTGCCTTGGTATTTCCCTAGCTGTCCCTCACTGTCCCTGGTGGTGTGTAGTCACAGTTGGATTCAGAGCTCAGTGCCTGTTTCTGTTCTCTGTTTGTCCAGCACAGAGCCTCCTCACACCCCGTGCTTACCAGCTGCACCACTACCAGGACAATAGCAGTAATACTGATTCTGCTTATCTAGCACTGTTAAACAATTACCAGCATATTATTTTTAAAAGCGTGGACTGAAACGAGTTTAATAGTTCCTAACTCTATTCTGTTTCAATTTCTCCTCCAAAGTAAGTGTTTGCAGGCAAACTTTCAACTTCTGAAGAATGCCTTTTGTTGCAGTGTTCCCCAGGCAGCTCCTTCTGGTGGGGAGCTAGTGCCTGCGTGTGGGCTCTGCTCCTCTGCGTGTCTCTGGCCCTTGTCCCCAGGTTCATGGTGCTAGTACTCTGCAGCATTGTCACAGGGAAAACATGCTCAACGTTTCCTTCTCGTTTGTTGTTAACATTTGTGTCCACCTCTGAGCCAGAAAGGGAAATTCCCTTTATTATCTAAGTAGTAATGCAATTACTGGTCTGAGAGGGTTTTATTTTGTTGTTGATTCGGGTTTTTTTTCTAAATGTTGCATGACATAGTGCTATTAGCCTTTTTATGGAGTAATGATGATGAAAGAGGAAACTGCATTCCAGTGGCAGGTCACCTCTAGGTTAAGAGAGGAAAAAGGTTCTCAGTCTTGATTGCCTACCATGCAAGCAGTAGTATCTAAATAGTCATGTCAAGTAGTAATCTAAAATGAACCTGATACAAGACACAGCCCAAAAAGTAAACAGCAGAGTAAAATGCAAAATTATTTACAGAAAGGTGACAGTATAAATGGAGAAATAATTTATAGACTGTGGGCTATAGACAAACTCTTTGTCTTGCTTCAGCCTTAAAGTTTACATTATTACATCTGTCACTGTTCATATGCAACCATAGCATGATTTTTTGAGCTTCGTGATACCTAGAAAAGATTCACAATACCAGATGTACAAGTCAGTAACACATTTTTACTCTGTAAGCAATTGCTGTATAACTAAACCATGGTCTCCCAGAAGTGTATAAAAATATTAACACAAAAGGCAGCACAGTATTGACATACTAAGAAATACAATGATTTTTTTTTTTTTTTTAAGGTAGATAACCTTTCTAATGTTTCAGAGAAGCTGCCTGGAGAGTAATATCAGTAGGAAATTACCATTTCTACATATCTGGCATTGTGTTATTTAATGCTGTCTCCTCTTGAGACACTTAAAGAACACATACAGTAATGGCAAAGGTTACCTCTGTGATCCAATCTATTGAAAAATAGATTTCCTAACTGCTCCTTTAGCCCAGGATGCTCTTGATGGTTTGTGAATATCCATGTCATTAATGAAAATATTCCAAAAGCTGAAAACAATTATATTAGCCTCATTAAGGTAGCTTTCAAGTTTGAGCCATGTGGACTGAATTAGGGAAGAGAATTTCTGTACTTCTGGACCAGAAAGGAAATGAGCTACACTTCCTCAGACACTAAAATGCTCTTCAGAGAGCAGTATTAGGCTGAAAATATAAAGCTCATGAATAAAATTTCAGAGGAAAAGGAACCTAATTTTAGATGGGTTAGGTTTGATTCCATGGGTACCAGAAGCGACCTCCACTTCAGAAGCAAAATCCCATAAAAGGTTTTCCTCTTCTCTGAAGATGCAAAAACTTGAATTCTCACAGACCTGGTTCAGATTCCTCCCATGTTCTGATGGTTGCCTGAATCCCATTCCTCCAAAAATGCAGGTGTGAATTTGAAAGAAAAATAAAAAGAGCTTCTATGCGAAATGTGCAATGCTTGGTGTTAGAAATGAGTTCCAGGAGCCTGTGTCAGCCTTCTCTGATTTTCCTCTCCATCTGGGCCTGCAGGGGCAGCTCCATTGATTCAGTAGAACTATGCCTTTTCCAGTTGCTGTTTATTTGATGGAGCATTAGTATGTATCTGATTGGAAAAGTGTGTACCAGCTAATTCTGTTTGATGAAGGAGTAAGGAAAGACTCGTGTGAACTTTTAATACAGCTTAAGTACCTAATGCATCTGCGTCTTTGTGAGTGAGAATATTCTAGTTTTGAGGAAGATAACATTTGTAGCAGCTTCATTCTTTATATACAATATTGTCTTCTCCAGAAGCAGTATTAAAACAAAAATTACTTTAGCTGCAGTAATATTTAGTTCTTTTCAACTCAATGTTTAATTTCTTAAATTGAGATGTCAAGAAGGAATTTAAACAAGCTAAGATTGATATTTACAAAAATAACCACCTGATTAGATTAAAATCAGAATTTCTCCATTTGCCTGTGGAAACATATTAATGTAATGGATTCTTTTCTGAACTGGATGACAGACAGATCAATGTGTCAACAGTGAAAAGAGTTATAACCATCAATGTCTCTCATTGTTTGACAGTGACTTACTACTCTCTGACAAGTCTGTTAGCTTAACTTTCAGGCTCAGTTCTTCAGGGTGCATAATGCTAGAAGCATTTTTTGGTGTGACACAGAGCCCAGTAAAGTGTCCTCCCAGGAGTGCTCCAGCAGGGATTCACACCCTGACAGGCAGCATCAGCCAGTTCCCCCCCAGTTATGCAGGGTACCCTAAAGCACTGCCTCCCCCTCCAGTTCTTCTGTAGGAAGCAGCCTATAACTTCTTGTTTAGCTTTGAGGTTCAAGAAGAGTATCTTTTTCAGAAACTCAAAGCTACATTTTCTTTTTATATGCTTTCTTTTTAAGGCCTGAAAGGTAATTTTTCATCTTTAAGGGAAAAGTCTGAATAATATCCAGATTCAGCAAAAAACAGAAAATGGCTAATATGTGCACAACCAAGGCATTTATGATCTTGGAGGTGTAACATCTACACAGTATTTAGCTGATGGGTAGCTCAAGAGGTGAAATAGTGTTAGTATCATTTTGGAACTTATCCTCTCAGTATAAATATCAATTCCTATGCTCTTATATCCAAAAGTTTAGCTAGGGCAATGGACAACCTTGAGACCCTCACTGAATCAGCTGAGAAAATCCTTATTCCTTTTAGCTTTTTCGGAGTCACAGCATTAAGCCTTCATTGTGTTATCACGGGTTTTCAGAATTTATTGCAGCACAATGTTCCCACTTATGATGGTTAATTGTTGTATTTCCAATTTTAAATGTGTGTGCCTTTATTTATGATCTGAAAAACCAACTTTGCTGTTGATTTTCATGCAAAGAGAATCTGGTGCTTCATGAGATATTAGATTAATTATCTCTTGGTTCTCCTTTGCCACTTGAACTAAAATAGTTTGCAGGCAATGTAGGCTGCTCTAAAAAGTAAAGGCTGGAATCTCCAGAGCACTCATCAGAGTAGGAAGATGCTTGTCTTTGTTCCTGGTGTAACAGTGAAATGGTGTAAGTACTATTTCTGACCTTTCAAAACTAATAATTGTAAAGACGTTTACACCTTGAAGAGATAAGAGTAATTTTGATCAGAGTGGACAAGGTTGCAGTTCTATCATGTTTTTCCTCTATTTTGGTAAAAGGAACTTATCCATATAAATACAATATTTCTCCGTATATTTTTCCTATTTAAAGATTTTGTGTGTCTGTGCTTTGCTTTTTCTGAGCTAGATTTGACCAACCACTGCATTTTTGGACGTCACTAGAAAAACCATTGTGTCCTTGGGCCTTTTTTCAGTTGTGTGGTAACTTATTCATGGTTTTCTGTAATCTGTGTTGACATTAGCAAAGGACATCCTTTATGTCCCTGTTTCTCTTGGCTTGAATACATGCTGATAATTATATTTCTATCCAGAAGTAAACTTAATGGTTCAATACATATACAGTTAATAGTGACTTCACTCTTATTTGCTATACCCTCCTCTGTTGCCTGTTCTTGAAAACTCTTGCTGGCTTTTAACACATTAAATTTGTCTGTGAAGGAAGTACACCAGGCCATCATTTACATGGCACTGTTTTGCATATACAACTGTCCAGAGATGCTGTATTCATGTTTCATGTCTGTAGCATGTTGTGTCACATGCAGCTAGACATTGATCAGTCCTTGTTGATTTCTTGTGATTAGCAGTAGTTTATTATTCTCAGTTTAGCACAAAGTTGGAATAGCCATTGAATTTTCAGGGAGGGTAGGAAGACCTTAAAAATAACAAAATAATGTGTTAAAATTATGTAGACTTAAATAATTTCTGTTTGGAGGGGGAATTTTTAAAAATGTCTTCAGGCCCCTTAAGTTGCAGCAGAGAGTGTTAAGTGTGGCTGAAACTCATCCCTAAAAATGTTTTACTGTTAGCTAAAGCTGATCTGATGCCAGCTTGCAAATGGGAATTATATAGGAGGTATCAGATACAAAACTATTTCATGTTAGAGTCCTTCATTTCCTTGCAAAAGATGACTGGCTTTTTCTGTCACAAAACAAAAAGGCAAGGTGACATGCTGGGTTTGGACTATACTTACCCACTTTCTGAGAAAGTATGGAGAGGAGTAAGCAAGCTTCACACTGTTGCCAAGGTCAGTCCACAAGGATGAATCAAGGACAATGAAAGGTCTAAGATAACTCAGAACTGAGTGAAATGTGTGTCAGGTTTCATTTCATGGTCAATGTGTATCATTGGTCATTTATTTAATGTGCTACATGTTCTACTCTTTATATTCCTTCTCTACAGGCATTGCCTAGCATAAGGAGCAGGATCAGTATTACTAGCATAGCATAAGAAAATTCTACAGCCTAGGAAGCTGTTTGTTGTCAACAGACCCAGCATCAATTACTATGACAAATAAAACATGGGCTGGAGAAGAAATTGCAGTTTCCCTAACACATAAATGATTCTATTGTGATTCAGCCATCCCATCTGTTAGAGCAAAATTGAAAGTTTACAATAGAACATATGTGACTTGAGGAGTGTGTTTCCCCTGTAATGTGCCTGTGTGTTAGCAAAACAATCATATTATGCTGTAGTTGTCATAGTAACTCCCAGGTTTTAATTAAATAAAATGTATTATATGAAAACTATTAGGTGAGAGCATCATTTTCCAAAATAATTACATTATTTGGAAAAATACATCTCCTCTCAGGACACTGTGAGGCTTTGATTGTCCATGGGGCAATGTTTCAACTAAGCATTGGGGATTCCCTTTGTAGCAGTTCATCTGTGTGAGAGGTCAAGAATCGCACTGTGCACTGGAGTGACATTACTTGTTGTACCTTAAACCCTCATTTCATTTGCCACCCTCAGAACATCATTCATTCAGTTCTAGNTGCTGTGTCTCACCTAAAAAAAATCCCTGGTGCAGGCTCGAGGGTGCTATCTGCTATCCTCTTTTTATCAGCGCTTGGAAAAGGCGCTGAGGAGGAGCGTGGATGGAGCCCTCCCTGGAGCTTCATTCACGAAGCCTAGCAACGACTGACCAGTTAAATGTCTATTCTAATCTCAGATCTGCCGGAATTTGGGTTCTCTCTTTTTGCAGAATTTGTGGAATGGCTGCTGGTTCTTCAACCACAACCCTAGAATAAGTTGGCCTAGAGAAAAACAAAACCAAAAAAGCAATGCAGTGTATTTTCTCTTTCCTAATAAGCTATGTTTGATGTGTTGTGGGTTTTGCTTTTTTTTAACATTATTCACTCATTCTGCAGTTAAGACTTAAGTGATAGTAGTAGTACATAAAAGAACCATAAAAAAGTAGAATTCAGTTATTCTACATCCTTGACATGAAATACTCAGACCTGAACTAGTGTATTTCCAACAGATTCTACATTTGTCATGTTCCTTGCATTTTTCCTTGCATGCCAGTTCATAGAATGTCCTCCTGGGTTGGAAGGGACCCACAAGGATCATTGAGACCAACTCCTAAATTGACCTTCTTCAGATTTATCCTATTCTTCCAACAGGTATTGATACAAGCAAAAGTGGCTGATCAGATTTGCCTGAAAGAAGCACTGTGTGTGGAAGTTTCCCCACAAAATGTTTGATAGGTATTTTGGCTTAAACATCTTAATTTTTTCTTTTTATATTAGTGTCCTGCCAAATTTTTCCCTTTTCCTCTCTCTACTTTCTGAAGACTTTAAAACTATTACCTAGGGGCTTTTCAAGGGAACCAGTCTTTTTTTACAAAATTTGAGCCAAAAGAATAAATTTTGGCATTAAATTAAAAGACAATGAATCACTTTTTTTGCTGTTAAATTAGTTATCAAAGGTTTCATTAACAGCAGATTTCTTATCAGCCAAGTCAACAACAAAATTGGAAACTGGACAATTTCCTCCCATTATCTAAAAAGAAAACATTTTACAGTCCTTTTTTTCTCCCTTTGTCCTTTCTAGAAGACTGCCTACAGCATGCAGGAGTCCTCAAATCTCTTCCTGCTGCCTTTGTTTTAACTGGAGTTGGAAAATGTGATGTCAAAATGCAATCTGTATGTTAGTCTGTGTCTAAAAGTCAGCTCCTGTACATCATTTATAGAGAAACATGGAGTTTAGGATGATGTGTCCATTTTTAAACCAATAATTATATAGTAACTATTCTTCTATCTGCTAAACTTTCCTTGGTGTTTAGGTGAATTTACTTTCAATAGCTTTGTTTGGCTGGCTTCAATATGTGTCAGCTACAATTTAGCTTTACTGGAGCATTTGGGCTGTTTAGTGTTTTAGCAATTTAATGAAAAATAACAAATAAATAAACCTAACAACAACAAACCTAAACCCCACAACCTCTTGTGATTGTTCTGCTTTCTGTTCTGAGTTTCTATTGTCTCCTCTTTGGGGGTAATTTTGAGGAGCAGAACTTCTACAGAAGTTATGAGTGCGAGTTATAAATCACCTGTCAGGTGCGAATTGCAGCAGAGCTACATGTCACTGATACTACTGTGTGTAAGCAGAGAGACATCTGATAGATTGAGGGAAAACAGCAACAAATTGTTGTATTGTTCTGATTTTAAGAAAGAGGTCATGGGAACCTTTTTTGTGGAATGTGGGAACCAGTAACTCTTGAAGATATTGGAATATAGATTAGATGATTGAACTATTGATGTAAAAACATTTCCCCTCCCTGTTATAAGTGTCATGACATGATCTTTGGTGAAGATTTAGTTGTATCCAGTGATGTATTTCAGGGTTTGTTCCCTTAAAAGGGGATTCAGTGGTCATAGTAAGGAGAGATGTTTGCTTTGCATGGAGGGTCAGCTCTAGTGCAGGGTACTTGCTAAGCTGCTTATAATACCTTTGGAAGATTGAACTGATTCAATGGGTTTAATTTCATACCTAGAGATAACATGGCAGCATTCATTATACAGCTGAGGGTACACAGTTGTGGGTGGGGTGGAGCTGCTGCCTTATTCATTGCAGAGGGACTGATGCAAGGGGTCTATGAGGTTTGTGGGCTATAATTATCCCTAGTAATTTAAGAATCCATTTACCTTCTGCAGATGGAGATACAGTTTAATCAAATACAGTGGTAAATCAGCCTTTATTAGGCACATTCTGTAGGCTATTATGTAGGTGTTAACATTTAAAATGCTTCTGTATTAAAATTCTTCCCAGGTGAACAGGCACAGGTTTCAATTGTAAAAATGAATTTTGCAGTAATGATGAGCAAAGTGCTTTTTCTTGAGAAATTGTATTACTTTGAACAAAGCCTCTTGGTACTTATCATCCACTTACTGTGGTCACTCCATAAACCAAATGGCTACTTCTGATAATTAGTAGCTGCAGCCTGATTTGGTCAATGGCTAACCAAATCACTTAAAAGCTAGAGATTTACAGCAATATATTTTTCTATTAAGATGGCATCTAACACGTTTGCACTCAATTACTTCAAGTGAAGGGAAGCAACCCCAGATCCTTTTGTAGATTTTTGGTTGTGTTTGAGCTTGAACTCCCTTAACATTTCCCTTTGTATATGCTGAGCTCTAGTTTTGGAAACTGCTACATTAACATTATAATTCTCTTTGGGATTTAAAATACAAATGCTTCATGGGATTTCTTTTTCTCATTTTTAGTGGTATAGCAAACATATAAGCTGTATTGCACTTGCAAGGGAGCTCAACTTCCACATGTGCAGATCTGCAGTACAGAGAGGTGCTGATGAACCAAAAATTTCAGCAACCATTCTAGTTCTGCAGAATTTAACAGTGGTATTAAGTCCATAGTTTCAGAATAGGTTAAATGTTTGTCCTCTTACCACTGCCTATTGGGTGTTTGGAAGCAATAAAGCACCCAGTCCTGGTTTTTTTGAAAGTTGTAAGCTCTGCTTCTGTGGATACTGTTTTTGAGAACAGGATCATAGAATCCTAGAATGGTTTGGGTTGGAAGGGACCTCTGGAGCTCATCTAGTCCAACCCCCCTGCAGTGGCCAGGGACATCCCCAACTACATCAGCTTGCCCAGAGCCCTGGCAAGCCTCACCTGCAATGCCTCCAGGGGTGGGAAATCAACCACCTCCCTGGGCAACCTGTTCCAGTGTTCCACCACCCTCGTGGGGAGGAACTTCTTTCTAATGTCCAGTTTAAATCTACTTCTCTCCAATTTAAAACCATTGCCCCTTGTCCTTTCACTACAGGATGTCTACAGTTAGGAGCTTGAAAGCTAGAACTTTCAAGTCAGGACTTGCTTCCCCTGTTCTGTGAAATATGAGAGGGTTTCTCTGTAAGAGCTGGAGGCTCTGCCAGTCTCTCTGCAGTTTCCACATGGCACAGGACCCTTAGACATGAGTGTGAATCAGAATAGGCAAGAAGTGTCATTCCCCAAATCTATAAATTCTACCAGAATCTTACTTTCTTTGCAAATTATTTAGTTTTTGAAGACAGGATTATACCTGTTTACATGAATAGTAGATCTGACATGAAGTCTATCAGCTTCCATTTACTCCAGACTTGTGTGTTTAGTGACTCAAAATAATATTTAATGTTCTCTGTTAGCCTCTGGTGATAGTAAAGGTACCTGTTCAGTAGGTCAGATGAACTGGGTTGAGCTGTTTCTAGTTCACTGGACACAAAAGACATGGGAAGTTATAAATGGCAGCCCCCAGTTACTATAATGAATGTGATCACACCTAGAGAAAATAAATGGAATGAAGAATAACAGCACGTTTGAGAGGTGCATTTAATTTTCATATAATACAGTTTAAATTAAATTATGAGTGCAAGATGAGCAGGATTTCTTGAAAGCTAAAGGCTAATCATCAGCACTGCTGGATTTATCTGTTACACAGTGACTGTCTGCCAGCTACATGTATGGTGAGCTTGGCTTACTCTTTAAATCTTGATAAAATAACAGAAATGGCACTAATGGCAGCCAGTGGGTTTGTTCCAAAGAATTAAATAGAAAAGATAAAGCAAACATTCAGTGGTTCTGATAGTTGCTTACTGCAAACATTCAGTGGTGCTGATAGTTGCTTACTTTCTGGGCAAAAAGCAGCATCTAATTTTCATTTATATGTCCCTCACAGGGATAAGGTTTTCAAGCTTCACTGTAGAAAACAGACAAAATAAGTTCTGAGTTAATAAGTACCACTGTTAAATTTCTTGTGTAGAAATGAGAGCTTTTAACATCCTGGTGCCCTCTTAGAGCTTGCCCAGGGATGGAGCAGCCAAGCATTTGATGTTGCAGCTTGAAAGGCAGATGGTCATGTGGTCCACGTGTTCTGAGTTAACATGTAGGGGCAATAAGGTGCAAAATGCACACAGTTGGCTAATAAATACTTCACTCCTGCCATTTCTGAAATAAAGGAAAGTTGTTGGTTTAGTCAAGCCTGTCTTTCCTTTTTTAATGCTGATATACTCAGTGACAGTCCAAATAGAAATGGTATTTCTTAGACTGGGGGGTTTGGCCTTTGTGTGTTATCTGCAAGTGAATCAGTGGTTTTGTGTAATGAATAGTTTATTCTTGAAATATTAGAATTACTACTTTTGTTGCAGGTGTCTATCTACATTACCAACTTTTGAGTAGTTCATACAGTTTTGTTCTTTAGAAGTAAATGCCAATGTGAATATCCTCAGTTGTCCTGAGTGAATGAAACACTTCCTGATTTTCATTATTGCTAGTCACAGGCACCAGCATTGAAGAGTGTCAAAAAAGAGGGCTGGGGATATAATGAAATAAAGACAGCCAAATGGAATTGAATTCTTTCTGACAAACTAGCAAAGGATTTAAGCTGTGAATCTTAAGCTTCCTAAAAGTTAATAATAATAAACAAAAGACTTAGAGCCAGCAATCACATTTATAAAGCAGACTATTTTAATCAGCTGCCTCTAAATAAAGAGCACATTTTACTGGACAGTGCCAGTTTTTTGGAAGTGTAATAAAGGAAGAATCTTCCCTTAAAGTATTATTGAAATTTAAATGTTCTGACAAGTGACTTATGGATCATATCTGCTGCATGAGACCATGTTGCATCCAACCCACATACTCTACAGAGGTCCAGGTCCAGATTTCTATGCCCACAAGCTCCTACCAGTTCACCATAGGACAGTCCTGTCTTTATATGGTTCCGTGTAAGACTTGCAAAGATATGCCAAAATATGCACCCAGATCATAGAGGAGAAAAGGGAGTATTCCCTGAAAACATTAACACACTCAAGATTAAAAATAAGCATCTTCCTTTTAATCAGAGAGTTCAGTTCTAGACTCTGAGGTACTGAAATAATGACTTGTAGTTACTTGGGAGAATTCACAGGGAAAAAAATTATTAGCTTGTTTCCCTTGGATTTCTCATGAACCAGAAACAAAAATGATACATTTCATTTACTGTGAGTTATGCCAGAGTTTAATAGATAATATCAAAAAGGAAAGATGATAGTTTCAGCAGTTACATAGCATCAATTGTAATGAGTAACAAGTTCAGTTAGCATTAGGCTTTTCATTCTTTTTCTTAATGCGTAGAATTTTTAATTCTCTTTAAAGACATGTAAGAAGTGAAATAAATAAAGTAGATAGGGAGAAACTTTTCTACAAGATGACAGGCAACCTATTCCTCACACTAAGTCAGTGGCAAATCCTGTTTAATACAGTGGGAAGAGGTTCACCCCACCTTTGCAGCTCTCTCCAGCTCTATCTACTCTCATTTCTTTGAACAAATAATGTGGATAGAACTAATTTAAATCCCCTGAAAGATCATAGTAAAGAGAAAAGTATTGGTTTATAAATGGCCAGGAACATGAAGTATAACATAGCAGTATAAAGTGATGACATGATGTCTCCTGAAAGTTTAAAAGAATAATGGAAAAAAAGACAAAATTGCTGTTAGATGATTCATCTTGGTATGAGGCCTTAGACTTTTTCCTGACATGGTTAAGTGATGAGAAGCCATGGCCACCACTTTTTCTCAGTTTGAAAAAAACTTCCTCTCACACAACAATGGATTAAAGTCAACCTGCTTAGGGGTCACTGCCTAAGTTGTGTGAGGAGGGGAAAACCAGAAGCATTTCATCTACAGCACCTTGATAAGGCAGTTTTGGCAGTGCAACTCCGAGTTAGCTAGTGTTGAAAGTAATAAGATTCACTCTGATTCTCTGTTTCCATCCTGTCTGATAGTGAGGTGATTCTCAGTTGCTTTGTTTCGATTAATGCACTGAATTCTGTCTGGTTTTCCCCATTTTAATTTGTATTTATTGCAGTTTTATTAGTCTATATTGCCCATAAAAGCATGTATTGAAATTCCAGAGATTTTACATGCTAGACTCAAATTCCCTCCCACCTTTCAGTCATGGAAGAGGCTGGTTTAGAATCTTCTTTTGTATTCTTCTTGTAAAAAGTATCTTTCAGGTGTTCCCATATTGTGGTGTTGGCTCTGTGGAGATTTTTGTTCTTTATAGTCTTCTACCATGCTAACATAGTTGCAGGATTTAGCACTAAACAAATTCAATACCTTTTTTGGTTTTGTCTTCTAATTATTTTTTTTCTTCAGTTGAAATATAAATAGAGCAAGCAGCAGATTAAGGTCTTTCTGAAAGCTCTGATCCTCTGCCATCATCCTCAGGAATGTTATGCGTTTGGTTTTTCAGAACAACAAGAAAAGGGTGCATATGTGTCACTTTTTCTTTCATACTTCATGAAAAATCATTTTTATATGGCACAGATATAGTCCCAAAGAAAGTCTCTACCTAGTCTCTCTAAAACTGTTCTATTAGCAGTCTTTTTCTTTGTGGTACAATGTTTGTTGGAGGGGAGATAAGAAGGAGAAAGGGCTTGTTTTTTTTTTAAAGATTGTTTATTGTGAAGGAAAAACAGAGCAGTAAAACTGAACACATAAAAAATGAAAATTGCTATATAGTTTAATGAATATTTTGTAAAAATCATTTTCTATTCTCCTTCTACAAATTCATGATAGCAGCACTGCTTGCTGCTTGTACATGATTTATCATGTCAGATTATATTGCAGCAAGCAGACTATATACCCTTTGACCTTGAAGACTCCTACTATACTGCTATAAATTTTGGGTTCTTTAAAGCAGGGAGTGAAAATGCCTTTTCATTTATACACTTACTGGGCTTAAATACCTAGCAAAATGAGATTTTGTTGGTTTTATTCTGCTTTGAGTTCACAGATGATATTTTGTCATTCTGAATTTATGTGGAAAAATGTTTGGAATTTTTTGCATCTCTGCCTTGATGTGTATGTCTACAACTAAAAGTTATTTTCAGCACAAATATGTGGACAATGTTAGCAGAACTTTTCCATGCCAGTGATTGCTGAGCAGAGAAAAACATGAAGTTCTCAGTGCAGCTCCTTTCAGAAGCTCATTTCTGAGCATTTCAGCTTCAGCTGTGTGTCAGAGTTATGTGATGAACACCTGGAAAGGTTTCTTGTGAAACAAGGAATCCTAATTTCTTGCAAAGTTATATCCTACACTGACATNTTCTCCTGCAAACAGAAAACCTGGAACCAGAATTTCCTTCCTGCCCAGTACTTCTCCCTTGCCCACCAAGCCAGTAGATGGTGTCAGCAGCCCCCANGGAATCCTAATTTCTTGCAAAGTTATATCCTACACTGACATTACATTTACAGAATCACAGAACATTCATGGCTGGAAATGACCTCTCAGATCACAGAGTCCAACAAAAAAACCCCCAACCAACCAAAAAAAACCAACCCCAAACAAAAACAAACCACCCAATCCGTGCCCTNACCAGCTGAACTAGACTGTTGGGGCAAACACAGCTTTCCTGCTGTAGAACAGTGGCTTTTCTCTCAAGGTGTCCATTATTGTGGTTCTTAAGGGTATGTCTCTGAGAACTCTACTGCTTGTTGAAGTTGAAGAGTGAATCTGAAAGTCATAACGTTGGGGGAAGAGCTGGGTTGTTTCTAAAATAAGAGAAAAATACTAAGGCCATCTGTAAAAATGTAGTGTTCAGTAAATTTGCAATGTAGTTGAAAGGAGTAGGCATTTCCCACATTTTTTTCCACAGAAAAGTATATTTTGGTCTCTAAAACTTTCAAAGCTATACTTTGCAGAACAATATCCTGCATGGAAAATGCAAAAGCTATATCTGTTAAACACCTGATTCATCAATACTCTGTTACATAAAGGGTTCAGCATCATGGGGTTTTCATCTTCTGTTCTTTAATCTGATTTTTGAGTTCTATCTAATTAAGCTTGTTCTACTTAATCTCTGCTCTGTTTAATCACAGGCACCTTACGTTAATGTACACCTCATCTGCTGATGAGCCAAAACTTCATGGCCACTTTATTTTGCTTTGTGGTAAAGTTTCTATGTCACTTCTATCACATTCAGGGTACCAAAATGAGGAACAAATAATGGCAACTGAATGAAATAAGCAAATAATGCAGTACTTATGATTCAATTGCAAAAAGTTATGATAATGCGTTTAAGTGACATTTGACCTGAACAGCATTTAAAGCTGTAAGCAGGAAGTTTCCAATCTTTGTCCTGTGAAGATGAAGAAATACAGGCTCTTTATTTTACTAAGGCTTTGCATTTTACTATCTTAAATCATCCAGACTTGTGTATTCAGAATCAAGAGGATTATCAAAAACAAAACCAAGAATCAACAAAATGGAGGTTTTTATTTGGAATTATCCTTTCACTAAAGGTTACTTGGAAAGATTATTTTAAAATGAAAAACAGAACAAAATCCAAACTGGTTGTAAAAAAATTATATTGAAATTATTATAAACAGTGAAAATACAAATATATTTATATATAAAAACCAACTAAGATTTAGTGTAAAACTTTCAAAGGAGCATGAGTTTATAGCCCAGGGATACCAGCTATGGAGGTGTCCATGATTCTAGCATGGACCCAGAAGCTGACTCATTTTTTCCTTTAAGTGTGCATTCAGTGCAGTGTAAACCAGTTCTAATTTCAGACACCCCAATGGTAATCCAATGACATACCTCATTGATTAGGATACACTCTCCCTAGTATATTCCTTCTCCAGTTCACTGGCTTTTAAACTATTCTCTCTGTGCTGTTATAGTTTGAAAGAAAGAGGAGAAAATGCTTTTTCCTCTGCTCCCCTGTGCTGGGTGGGGATGATCCCAAGGCTTGCAGATGCCATTTTCAACTCTTAAAAAGCACAAGGAGTCCAATCTTTTCTTTGATAAATAATCTGCCTAAAGAGCAAGAGAACATTCTTGCTAACTCCAACACATCCTCATAAAGGTTTTAGAGAGTGAACCCTAGTTAGGACATTGAGGGGAAAGGAGTGAAAGGAGAGGGTTTGAGGATTCTGAACAAATAGTAGGACAAAATACATGAAGTACTGTAATACTTACCAAGTATGCTAACTTAACAGAGAATTTTGCATACTGTAAATTGCAGTAAAACACAAAGTGAGACTTATCTGTTACTTCTGTTAGTGGCAACTAAAAATACCTTTATGAATGTAATGGAGTTAGGGAACTCTCCAGGTTTTTAATTTACTTTCAATAATTCATTAGCATAGACTTTAACCTTAATGGCCAGTCCCCATAGAATTCATCTGCTGTGCCAAAACAGATTTCTCACAGGCAAAATTAATTTTCTACGAATAACTTCCCTATTTTTCCTGATTCAGGAGCAGCAGAAGGTAGCACAGCTTTGGTGATTTGATCTCGATACATAAGATTTCAGCACTCCTTTTAGCCAGCATTCTTGTGTATTGCATTTTCTTTTTTAGCCTGCTAAATATTGGGTGTGACTTAGAGGAGGATATGATTCATTTTGATGGAACAGCTTCTAGGTATCTGTATTGGTGCTTATTAATTACTTTAGCAGAAGTGTTTTGTTCCTTCAGTTCCTCTTGAGGATTAAATACCACATAACATATGTTAGATTTTGGCAATCTTATGTTTACAGAAGTTTAAAAAATATTTTGAGCAGTTGTGCATGAAATTATTTAATATCCCTCATGAGAGGAAATGCTAACAATGTTAAACCCAAATACAACTGCTTTCTATGAATACTCTTTTCATATCTCATGAGAAAGTGCTGAATGGAATATGAAATTTCCACACTTCTTTGAGCTCTGGAAAATTGAGCCAAAAACCATACCTGAAAACAAATATTTAGAGAGGAAAGTGTAATACAGAAAACAGTGGAAAATAACACATATTGCCCCAGTTACTGTCCCTAAAGAGGAAAAAGAGTAAATTCATTTCAGAAGTGCATCTAAGGTAGATATCTAAGAACCAAACTGTAGTACAGAAGTACAAATACACTGAGAATAGAGCAAGCTCGTTTCTTAAAATGTCTTTCCTTCCTTCAGTTTGATGTCACTCTAGAGATGATGACTGTAATAGAAGGTAATTCCTAAATTAAACTGAAATAGCCTCTGAAGGAGAATGAGGACTTGCACTTCTTTCTCTCTAATCACTGTGCAAACAGCAGGGCCCAGGCTGGAGCTCCCCTGGCACAGTGAGGGATGTCCTCTCTTGCAGCAGCATCCAAACTCCCCTCACCTGAGAGCTGGGACAGTGCTGGCCATCAGGCCTGCCTGCATTGTTTCCACGGGATAGACAGTTGCTACTCATCCTTTGTCTTCCACAGCTAGCAGAGTACTATCTTCCACCACAGCACCCTTCCTCCAGCTTCACGGGACTGGAGAAAAGAGAGTTGTCTCCTTCAGTATCAAACTTTGGAATCGTATCTTGTTTCTCAAGCTCTTCCTTTTACTTACCGTGACTCCTGCTGTTGTTTTTACAGGGGGTGAAACCCCCTTTAAAAGCAGAAACTGTTCCTGTATCCCTTCTACTCCTACCTGGATTCCTAGATGCTTAGCTAATCCCATCATCCCTGAATCTGATGATTTCCCTCCCAACATTCCTTAGTAATAATTTGGGAATTCAAATATACAAGTGAGTAATTTGCCTCCTCCCTGCTAGGAGCAGTTCACACATGCTTGATTGCTTTGGCTTCATTTCATGCTTTCTGCTGCTGCACCTCAGGTGAGTTTGCAGTGTTCTCCTGTTCCCCCATTTCCTCCACCCCAAAAACCAAAGCATGAGACATTTTTGGAGCCTACCTTTTCCTGCAGTCATTTTTTTCACAAAATCATTTTACATAAGGCGGCAACAATCATTTGTAAGTGTTATTTCCTGTTTCACATGAAACCAAAGAAGGACATTGTTTGTTATTGCCAGCTAAGATTCGCTTACTTATTTAAACCCAGTGTGAACCTCTAGATGAAGACACTGCCTGGCCATGGGCTTTCTTGCTGTGACTTTTATTATGTTTTCCTTAATCTATCTCGTTCATCCCAATACACAAGGATGGCTCAAAGCACACACTGAGCAAACATCAACCAGTTTTATCCACAGACCTACCTAAGACTACTTTGGGGAGATGTGGAATAGAACTTGTGGATGGAGGGTTTCATCACTGAAAGAGAAAAAGCTCTGAAGTTCTTCACACAAGAGGTGGCCTTGTATGATGAACAACTGGTGACAAGCTGAACCAGATAGTAAAAAAGTAAGCAAAAACATTGCACTTTGAAAGGCTTTTCTTGCCCTCCTCAAGAAACTCTCCCATTCCTTTATTCTTGTGTTTATTTCTGAGCAGCAAACTTGTCTAGCAGCTCCCAAGTCTTTCTCCCCCTTTTGTCCACCCAATTACTTCTCTGTCACTGCCTCAGAGGTGAATATTGTCCATATGGCTTAAAACTTTAATGACTCTCTAGATGCCTATTTTTAACTGTGTCATTATGGAGCCAAGCAGCATATTTTAGTGAAAGCTAATCAAATGCACAATGTTATTGGTACCTGTACCCCTGAATACCAAACCCATACCTATGCTTCTCAACAGGAAAGAGGCTTCCTAAAGAGAGTTTAACATAGAAAGCAGTGAAGTGTGTTTGTGGAAAGCACTATTGGCAACGTAACACATTGCACTCTTGTTTGAAGTTGCTGATGTTACCTTTGTGATGATAAGCAAAAAAGGGATGACAGGGAAAAGTGATGTGTTCTTTTGACTTCCCATGGGACTGGAATGGCCTTTCTAAATTAAATCCTTCCTTATGGAGAAGAGATTGACACTGTTCTGATCTGTCAGGCTGAGTCCCTCCCTTCCCATTTCACTTTGCATCTCTTCATAGCTTGTTGTTGCAGGAATAACAGTGCCAGATCTTTGCAGATCTCTAAATACTGAAGCTTAAATTGAAGTCTTCCTTGGGTTCTACCCTGAGTAATGCCTCCTCCTTCACAGCAGTGATGCTGCTGGTCATGCTATCATAGTGTTAAGAGGATTAATTTCTGCTTTTAGGGGACTCTGTACAAAGCTGTTCAAAACTATCTGAATATTCTAAGTGTGTTCTTGAACATAATTCAGAGTTGCAGAAAACTGGCAGTACCTGAGTGGACTTCTCTATAGCTCCTCACATTAAACACAGGGCACAAAGACCTGCTGGGCATTTGCTGTGTGATGTTTTCCAAAATTGCTTCAGATCATGGTATCTGTTGTTTGTGATTGCAAAGTGATCAGGAGGAGTTGGAAGGATTTGTTTAATCTGAATTACAGAAGTGAGATAATCATTAAAATTCCTATAAAACTTAAAAATATTTTCACCTTTTCTAGTGCTATTCCATTCATCTATTTCTTATGATTCTGATCCTTCAGCTGTGCAATCTCTTAACCAAATCTTTGAGGAGCAAAAAAGAAAATGGCAGGAAACAAAGCATCATGTAACTTTGTTTTGAGCACACTTGCAGTCATTTAACACAAGAACTCAGTTGTTCTGACTGAACAGAAAGACCTCTAATAAACTGAGTGACAAAATAAACTTCAGGTTTTTATCTTACTGCTAAATAATTAGCTGAAAGTGTTACTGAAATCAAAGACAATATTAGACATGGTACTCAAAAAGAAAACAGGTAGCCAGATGTAGCTTAAATTAAAGAAGCAACATATTCAGTAGTTCATAGAATCATAAAACAGTTCCAGCTGGAAGAGACCTTGAAGATCATCAGTGCAGCCTTTGTCCTAGCCCTAGCAACTTACTAAATGATGCCTCCCAATGCAACATCTACCTGTCTCTTAAACACCTCCAGGGATGGGGACTCAAGCACCTCCCTGGGCAGCCTGTTCCAATGGCTGACAACCCTTGCAGCAAAGAAATTCCTCCTAATGTCTAGCCTGAACCTCCCCTGGCACAATTTCCATCCATTTCCCCTTGTCCTATCACTCTCCACCAGGGAGAACAGACCAGTCCCTGCCTCTCTACAACCTCCCTTCAGGTAGTTCTAGAGAGCCATGAGGTCTCCCCTCAACCTTCTCTTTTCCAGGCTAAACAGGCCCAGATCCCTCAGTCTTTCCTCCTCAGGCTTATGTTCTAAGCCCTTTAGCAGCTTGGGAGCCTCTGTCCCCTCTCCAGCACCTCCATGTCCCTCTTGGAGTGAGGGGCCCAAAACTGGATGCAGTACTGGAGGTGAGGCCTCCCCAAAGCTGAGCAAAGGGGCAGGATCACGTCCCTGCTCCTGCTGACAATGCTGTAGTTGTGGTGCAAGGCAGGAGATAACCTTACTACTGGTTGTTAAGTGAATGACAGACAGTGGCTGAGAATATGTTGAGGGCTACATGAGATTTCATGAGGCCTCTTGGTGCAGTGAAGATGTCCCTGTTGGTGCCATCAGCTGCAGGGTCACACTGAGCTTTGCAGGAGTTTTCTGAGGTGAACCTGCTGTCAGAAATGAGAGTCCTGCCTCTCTGTGTCCCTTGCAGCTTTAGGCAGCGTGGCTCATAAGGCTTGTACTCTCTCGCTATAAAAGCAAAGAACATTTCATCTCCTGATCTCTCCATGAGACTGTGAGAGTTCTTTTGTCAAAATATTGTCCTTTTTCTCTCTATAATGCATATATAGCAGTTCCCTTGTGTTGTCTTCATGGTTTTTGGAATGATGTAGCTGAGAGTGTTGGATTTCCTGTATATGAGCTTGGATGAGGTTGTTTTCCAATTTAGGGTTTTTTGGCTTCTGTTCTTTGGCCTTCAGAAGGAAAATAATTTGTAGACAAATATGTGCACCTGGTGCTAAAACAATAGCTACTAATACATTTATAAAGAGGATGGAACTGGAACCCTCATGCACTAGGTTTCCAGGAAAGCAGTCAGCCATGACTTGTTCTATGCCAACAAAATAACTGGGGGGGTGTTGTTGTTTGCTCTTACAATGATTATTGAAAGCTTTTCCCTTTCTGCACTGAGTTTAGTTGCAAACAGAACACATAAATAACATTACAGTTTTGAAGTGCCAGGAGAGAGTTGCTAAAGACAATCACCAACAAGTAAAACTACTTTGTCCTAAAATAACATTAAAATACTGTTTCTTTGGGGGAGAAAAAGATGCAAGCTCTTTGTTTATTCTGCTAGGCAGAGAAAAGTCTTCTGAAGTTGTGTATCACATAGACTAGTGTTTTGGAAGTCACTGAGTTCTGAAGGAAGTTCTGCCATTGGTATCGTTACACACTTGTCAAAAAAATTTGAAGCACATAACATGATCACATTAACACAACCTAGACCCTGCAGTTGCAGGTCTTCTGGCTTTATGCATTGAAATAAAGTTCAAGGTGAATGACATCAGACTAGATAATTTGTTTTAGATAGTCTAGATATCTCATATTTTTGCACCAAAACTTGACTATCTCATTTGTTTTCTGTATGCACTTTTCTATTGTACCTAACTCCAGCTGAAGATCTTATTGAAACACTGAGTGGTAGTGAAACTCAGGTTGGATATTTAGAATACTTGCTTATGTTTTCAATTTTCCTCCTTCTTGAGCTATAAAACCATTATTCTTAAAACATAATCAGAAAAGACTGGAAGAAAATCCACCAAAAGGTATAAAAACTCCATGAGAGACATCTGCTGAGTGGGTGGGCTTTCTTCAGAGTCCATCTGTAAAAATGACATCCCTCAAATATTTGTCAGAGGGAAGGGTTGGGTCTGAGATGTTCAGAGAAGATAGTTAATGGAATTGTGACAATCTACAGGATATGTTTCCAAGAACTATGTATTGAAATCTCCAAAGAGCAGTATGAAAGAAAGTACCAGCACCTTGAGCAAGATAAAGGGGAAGAAAAGGTGCAGGTATAATCCATTCCTTGAACCAATGAAATCTTTCAACTCGTATTGAACTAAACTTGGTGAACCACTACATGGGATTTGTTTTAAAGGAAAACATGCCAGATATTAAGAACATCCTGCAGTTTGAAATGAAATAATTCCTGTATATGAATAGGCTTCAAAAACTCCATGTGACTATAATTCCATGAAGTATCCTTTTTCATTTCATTCTGTCACCCCTTAAGTTTTGGAATTACTTGCCAACATGCTAGTAATCAGTACTAAACGGGTAATACTGTGAACAGAGTTTGTATATTTTCTTCTCTATAGCTGAAATAGAATAAAGTGAAATGTGATTGTGCTAAATTTATGTTGAGAAAATTAAAAAAATGCAACTTCTACAGAGGTTCTTTTCAAACTCTGAAACCCTCAATAAGACTATTTTACAGAGGCATAGTAACTACATTTGAAAGGTTTCTTCCTAAGCCTACCATGTCCTGTTATGTTCCAACAGGAAATTGAGAGGTGTTTAAGAAGTTTTAGAGGAGTACTTAGGGGTCTCCTAAGGCTGAAAATATCTCCCCAAATTGTCAGCTGTGTTAGGCCTTCTGCAGTTCCCTAGAAGTGAAATGTAGCTACTGTCACTCCACCTGTCAGAGCTGGACTGTCTCATGTGTAGGTGTGATAGTGCTATTGGAATCTGCTGCTGAATGAATTTCCTAAGAGGGATGGAGGGTTTTTCTTCTTCCATGTCAACAAGAGGTTCCTAATGCCTTAGCAGTCCTTGCTCCATGCCTCAGCCACTTACTGGAGTCCACATGGAAAGATCTACATCCTGTGAAATAAGACTAGATGCTTTAAGAAAAAGGAAGGCCAGGGGAGTTTTAGCAAGAGATGAAGAAACCACAGTGAAGAACAGATGTATGGAAATTAGGGAGCTCTAAATGAGGAAGAAATAATGTGTAAGAGACCCCAGAGAGATATTTAAAGTAAATGAACTGGAGAAGGGAATATTTATTCTGGGTCTCATACTAGTTGGAAAAAGGAATAAGAAAGGAAAAAGCTGAAATAAAAACCTGAAAGGGACATGCTAGTAGGAGAAGACCAGAGCTTCTGAATGCCACAAGTCAGGACAGAAATGCATTTCTCTGTGATCAAGGGAGGAGCAGGATGGTCAGTGAGGGGGAAACAGATTCCACTAGGATGAGGAAATTGATCCAGCAAGTGTGAGTGGGGATTAATTTTGTTTGTCTGTGGGTAAACCAAATCAATTCATAAAGGTTTGATTGTGGATTGAATTGATGCTGATGGTGCATGCACTAAGTGGTGTTGAGTTACAGAGGGAGGTATTTGAATATGTATGTCAATGTGAGGGGAATTGACTTTGACTGTGGAGGACAAAGTGACTGAGAATTGATTTTTATTGTGGAAGGAAATTGATCCAGAGAGAGAGGGAAAATCAGTTTGATTTCTCTGTAAGGAAAGCTCCAACAATAGTAGAAAACTGATAACAAAAGAAATGGACTTTGAATTCAGTCATGACGGGATTTTGAACGTATTTGTAGCAGTTATGTCCTCCATGAGATAAGAGTATATGCTCTGTTCTGTGAGATGGCACTAGTAAACTTCCAGTCAGAAGATCAATAATTCATATTAGAGCCAACAGTACTAGTTTTTTGTAAAACAAAATTGACCAAAAATTAGATTAGGAAAAGAAGGAAGAAAAAAAACCCAAACCAACAAAACCACTGAAGTGCTAATATAAAGACAATGGTTATGTCTAAGAGCTCTAGTGAAGGAGTTCAGATTTCAGGTGGTGGAATAAGGAGCACAATAATGATTTTGTACTGTATAAATTCAAGTTTGAAAGAGTTCTGGAATAAAAATGAATAGGAATTTTATCTTGTATCATTTCAGTTTATTCACACTGTTAGTGAGACTCATGACTGTGTTTAACAGTGTGTATACCTGTTAAACATTACTGTCCTCCTAAATCATCTTGTCCTTTTGAATGTGGAAGCCTGTTTAAGTGAATACTTTAGCAAAGCTTTTGGTACTGTCTCCCATGGTATCCTCATAGCCAAACTTCAGAAGTATGGATTGCAAGACTGTCCTGTGAGATGGATTGAGAACTAGCTGAAGGACAGAGCCCAGAGTTGTGGTCAGTGGAGCAGAGTCTAACTGGAGGCCTGTGACTAGTGGTGTGCCCCAGGGGTCAGTGCTGGGGCCAGGACTGTTCAATATATTCATCAATGATCTGGATGAAGGGGGAGAGTGTTCCCTCAGCAAGTTTGCAGATGATCCCAA